>JABUQX010123629.1:25000-34970 GCA_015478945.1 Trachelipus rathkii | reverse complement strand
CACACACACATACACTTACACACACACACACATACCACACACACACACACACACACTCTACCCTGTTTAAACATATCAAATAAGTTCTTTTGTATGAACATAACGTATAATTTATTAAAACATTTTATGTTTTAATTAAACACGTACATTTATATTACTCATTCAATTATAACTAAAATTATTTCAAAGTTTCTTAAAACTTCTATAATAAATCAATCATTATCTTTGAACAAAGAATTTATTATTAACTGTTAATACTTTTTTTGTTTATAAATTTTATAACTATCAAGTTTAAAATAATTTTTACAAAAATTTTATGAAATTGCACAATAAAAACATATATTTTACGTACCTTAAAGCAATAAATCAGTAAATCAGTAAGGCAAGCCCCCTAGCAGACCTCTACACCAAGCTATGCCACGTTTTGTTCTATTGACTTACTGCTTTACATCATCTTTAGCCATGTAATAAGTATAAAAATAACAAAATAAGTTCTTCTCTGTTAACATAACATGTATTTTATTAAAATCATTCTAGGTTTTTATTTAAAAATAACAATTATTCACTTACATTTATATTATTCGCTCAATGTTAACTAAAAATATTTCAAAGTTTTTTAAATAATTCGGATTTTCTTTATTATTATTATTATTATCTATGTACATTGACAATCCAGCACGAGAAAACACAACAACGCGCACTCCTTACAGATACGAAACTGACCTCGTTCTGTAAAATGTGTTGAAATAATTACTTTAGGGCTAAAATTAGGATAATCCTTTTGTACCCAGGGCGATTTAGGCTAATACCAGGTCAAAATATATTTCAAACTGACCTCTTTCTGTAAAATGTGGTGAAATAACTACGTTAGGCCTAAATTTAGGCCTAAATTTAGGATAAGCCTTTTTGTACCCGGGCTGATTTAAGCCTAATACCAGGTCAAAAGGTAATTCCAGTATAGACAATAATAATTGTTATTATTATTTTATAAATATATTTCAAACTGAAACATGCTGGATCGGTAAGATCCTTTAAGCAGGTAAGAAGGAAATGCTTTCCTTTCTTGTGATTGGATGGAGTAATCCTTATCTCTATATGACCGCGCATGTGATTGGTCGAGAATTATTTTATCGCTTTTTGGTTTTAAGGTATGTAAAAACATGTTTTTTCATATCCTAAGCCTTACCTGTGATTGGATGAAAATTAGCTTAGTTCTTTAAACTTGTATTTGAGCAGGTGTGTTTTATTATCTTTTAGACCCAAACTCATTTTAAAATCATAGTTGTTTTAGCTGTTAAGCGGTGCACAAGTTATCTGATTTGTATTAAAAGTGTTTTATTTTTACTAAGTGTATATCATATTTATAATAATTACTTACATTGAGGAATAATTATTAATTTCACTAGAATAGATAATAATTAATTCACTAGATTTATAGTAGATCACGTGAAGCAAAACGCAAGAGCGCCCGCAAGCGCGACCCGGTGCGGAACAGCCGCACGAACCCGCCGGCGTAATACATATGAGTTAAAGCAGTAAAGCAGTAAAACAAAAGCATACTAATCCCCTTGTTGCTAGGTAACACCTCTATTGATTTACTGATTTACTGCTTTAAGGTCTGTAAAGTATATGTTTTTAATAAAAAAATGTTTAAGTATGAAGTAAAATGAATGACTCATAGTATATTTGAAAAGAAATTTTTTGAATAGTTTAAATTGATATCACAACTATGAAATATGTGTTAAATAATAATAATAGGTCTGTAATGAGTTACAGTTTTAGGATCGCGAAAATGTTTTTAATAAAAATGTTTAAGTATGAAATAAAAATGAATGACTCATAGTATATATATTTTTCATTCGCGCGGGAATATTGCGCCTGCGGGCGCACGCGGCGGGCGGGAACGCGGAAATATTGCGCCTGCGGGCGCACGCGGCGGGATCGCGGAAATATTGCGCCTGCGGGCGCACGCGGCGGGCGGGGACGCGGTGGGACGCACCTGCGGGTGCGGGGTCGTGGGCCTTCACGCGGAGGGATCATGCTGCGTCCTGGTGTTTCAGAATATGATTAGGGGTGGGCAAAAAGATGAGTCATCAAAAAGAAGTGAACTATCAAAGCTGAAATTATCAAAGTTGAGGCATCAAAAATTGAGCCATCAAAGTTAAGGAATCAAAATATCAAGTGTGTGAAGTGTAAGTGTGTATCTGTGTGTGTGTGGGTGCCATGGGCTGAGTATGAAAAGTGTCTATGGGAGTGTAAGTGCTTATCAAGTGTCATAGTGTGTGTATGTATGTAAGTGTAAGTGTCTATGGTGAGTGTAAGTGTGTATAAGTGCCTATGGCCGAGTGTAGGTGGGTGTGTGTGTGTAAGCGTAAGTGTAAGTGTGTATAAGTGTCTATGGCTGGGTGTAGATGTGTGTATCTGTGTGTGAGTGTGTGTGTGTGTGTGTGTGTGTATGTGTATGTATCTAGGCATGTGTGTATGTGTGTGTGTAAGTAATATATATATATATATATATATATATATATATATATATATGTGAAATATATATATATATATATATATATATATATATATATATATATATATATATATATATATATATATATATATATATATATATATATATATATATATATATATATATAGGCTATAAGTGTTAGAAAAAGACTAACTCATAGTAGGAAGCATCCTAGCAACTTGTAATATACACCAATCGATTCCTCATACCTTATAACCTAAAGGAGTGGTACCCCATATAGAGAGAAGATTCTTCTAGGCTCAGGGGAGGCTGGAAAAGGCTTGAAAAAAGTGGCACTCAGTTGGCACTATGTGGCACTCACTTGGCACTATGTGGCACTCACTTGGCACTCATTGGCACTCACTTGGCACTCATTGGCACTCATTGGCACTCACCTGGCACTCACCTGGCACTCACCTAGCACTCATAGAATACTCATAGAACACTAATAGAACATCCCTAGATACTTCTTACGGTGATTGGGAACCATCAAAATGTACTGAACCATCAATAAATCTGAGTCATCAAAGATGAACCGACAAAGATGACGTCATCAAAGATGAATCATCAATAATGCTGAGCCTTCAAAGATGAACCATCAAGATAGGCACCATCAAAGCTGAACCAACAATATAGGTGCCATCAAAGTTGAGCCAACAATAATGCTAAGCCAACAAAGTTGAGCCATCAAAGTTGGGCCATCAAAGATGAACCGCCAAAGATGACGTCATCAAAGTTAACGTCATCAAAGTTGAGCCAACAAAGTTGAGCCATCAAAGTTGAGCCATCAAAGTTGAGACATCAAAGTTGAGGCATCAAATCTGAGGTATCAGTGTGTATAAGTGTAAATGTAAGTGTAAGTGTCTATGGGTGAGTGTAAGTGTCATAGTGAATGTGTGTATAAGTGTGTGTGTGTGTGTGTGTGTGTGTGTGTGTGTGTGTGTGTGCGTGGGTGTAGGTGTAGGCGTGAGTGTGGGTGTAGGTGAGCACGTGTTCGCATATATATATATATATATATATATATATATATATATATATATATATATATATATATATATATATATATATATATATATATATATATATATATATATATATATATATATATATATATATACCTATATATATATATATATATATCTATATATATATATCATATATATATATATATATATATATATATATATATATATATATATATATATATAAGTAGCCAGTATGCGCGTATATGTGTGTGTGTGTGTGTAGGGGTAGGTGTGACCGCGGATGGAAATAAGTTAGGACAGATCCATACAGGTCAGGTACCTACACGACCTCATGTTAGCACAGTTACCTACCAAAGGCAAGGTGGCAGGTACCTGTATGTGCTCAAGATAATCTCTACTAAGACCTCCACTGATCTTTAAGAATGGTCAATTTCAACCCGAGCTCAAGATAATCCCTACTAATCCCTTACGAACCTTTAAGAATGGTCAATTTCAGCCCTTGATACGCTATCAAGGCCGAAATATCAAGGCCAAAACATCAAAAAAGGGGCTAAGCCCTAAAGGGGTCAAAGGGGGCCAAAAATAGGGGGGAGACACGTACGACGGATGCTTCGCATCCGTCTGGCGCGCCCCTTCTGCGAAGGGGCGTCAAGAAGCTACAAGGCCAAAAAGATACAAGGCCAAAAAAGGTCAAGGCCAAAAAAAGGTCAAGGCCAAAAAAGGTCAGGGGCAGGTAAAAATTTGGGCTCAAAAAATTTAGGCTGCCCAAATTTACTAGGTGGGGTAAAAAGCAGGCTAAGAATTGCAAAAAAGGTCAGGTGGGGTAAAAGAGGCTTAGTGCAATATCCCCTTGTTACTACTCACATTGTACCATAGATTTATACCTCTTTTTCCAAACCATAGTTTCACTACCATACATAAACACAGGTTAAAACATACCCTCATGCAAAACCCTAGCGCACTCTAGACTTTACATCCATCAAGGATTTAATTCCACCAGCCACCTTTCTACCATTCACAACTTTCCTGCTACACTCTGTATCATACGTATTCTTTTCATCCAACATATATCCTAAATATTTAAATTTAGACACTTGTTCCAGTTGCTCACCATCTAACATAATTTCCACATCATGAACCATACTACTCATAACTTTAATCTTCATCTATATTGACTTTTAAACTCCTTCTTTTACAGATCCTACCAAACACCCAATACCAATACACTCAAACTCTCTTCAGATTCGCCACACAAAACCAAATCATCCGCATAAATAAGTCGAGTACTCTCCACTCTCTTCCATTCTCCATCATTCCAACACCTTCCCATTACACCCCTACCTCTAATTTTTCCTAACTCTATCCATATACAAATTGAAAAACAAGGAGACATAACACATCCTTGCCTCACTCTACTATTAATATTAAACCATTCACTTTCAACTCCATATACCTATATATATATATATATATATATATATATATATATATATATATATATATATATATATATATAAATATATATATATATATATATATATATATGCTATACTCTTTCTTTATATATATATATATATATATATATATATATATATATATATATATATATATATATATATATATATATATAATATATATATATATATATATATATATATATATATATATATATATATATACCATATATATATATATATATATACTCATATATATAATATATATATCCATATACATATATATATATATATATATATATATATATATATATATATATAGCACTCGCAACTCTCAATTATAACTATTTGTAGGAATGAAAAATTATATTTATGTTCGTACTTATGCTAGGATTTGCGTAAGTAAAATTTTGACATAAGTACGAACAAAATTGTATATAAAGGCTTCCCCCTGCCTTTTTGAGTATTCTCTTCTCTTTTCTACTCTGATCTCTCACACTTGTTACTCCAAAGAAGATAAGAACTTCGAATTACAAGAAAAGGCAACTCTCAGGAAAAGGAGGTAAAACTCTAGGCTAAACACAGGACTGCAGAATCCCGATTGACGAAAATTCAAGAAAAAGATTCGTGCAAGTGAGGTAAACGCCGGCAAAGAGGCGAGACTGCTCATCGAAGCCTACGAATAGAAAAGAGAATCTCAACAAAAGGTTAACTTTTGTTACTTGTTCTTGTTGAATAAATCATCATTGATTTCACAATTTTCAATCCTCTAATACCTATGTAGGCCTCCTTTACCATAAAAAAATAAGAAACCACAAAAAATGAGGCTTATATAATTGGTAACCCCGGAAGTAAAACACCCAGTACTTTCTGATAACCCATCAGCATTTCACCAGTTACTGCTTATCCCGATGCCGAACAACGAAGAATTGGATACTTACTTACTTACCTACTTACTACTTACTTACTTACTTACTTACTTACTTACTTACTTACACTCTCTCTTATTGACTCCTTCCTCAACAAGAAAAAGCTCGTCTCCAAAACAGAACAACCAAATGAAAAAAAAAGAAAAAACAAAAACAGAATAAAAAATCCAAATCAGAAAGCTCCAAGAAAAAGACTAAGACGAACCACAAACAAGCATTATCGGCATGTATTTCTTTCATCATTTTCAATTAATTTTGGATTATGGTCTGAAACTCATTTTGAATTCCACAACGAACCTTCAGGCTCCTCTTCGAATTCTAAATGATTCTGTGCCATCTCCCATTTTTAATATATCCTGTACTTACAAAAGAAAAATTTACAATCGCAAAAACCGAATACTCTTTTCAAAACTGGTATCATTCGACTTTCTAAATCCCTCCTGGTCGTCACCTCTTCATCTCGTTCCTAAAATGCTCCAGGTGAATGACGCCCATGTGGTGATTGTAGAACATTAAATTCTATACCAAACTAGAATTGCAACAAGTTCTTTTTCAAGATCTCCATAAGTATGTCTCATCCAAGTATCAAAGCTTCTCTTCGAAATGAACGCATTTTTAGCCCATATGGATCAAGATATTCACGAATGGACTTAATCTTCTCACCAATGTCAAAATTCCACGATTCATCGTCAAGTGACATTCTCCAAGCAAACTTGTGTGCGATATATTTAATATTATGTATAACATTTTGTATTTTCAGCATTCAAATATCTGTATGTATGCTTATATCTCCAGATATAACCAGATATGCTTATATATTTGAATGTTCCTTTCATTTTATGTGGAACATTTTGAATTTTGTATACCATTTTGTATTTTGTAATCTCATGCATTCAAATGTTTGTATGTGTGCTTATGTCTACGGGCATAATCAGATATGATTATATTTGAATGTCATTTTCATAATATATTTCTTTTTATTAGTTTTACTCATTGAAATGTTTTATATGTTTGCGCGCATTCTTCGAATGCATCCAAATATGCATACATTTGAATGATTATTATTTCTTTTATATCATATATTATTATAATAAACTTTCCCACACCATTCTTGGCATGGGAAGTAATATAGCACCATCAATTATAACTATTTGCAGGAATAAAAAATTTGTATTTATGTTCGTGCTTATGCCAGCATTCGTGTAAGCAAAACTTTGACATAAGTACGAACAAAATTGTATATGAAGGCTTCCATTGCCTTGTTGAGTATTCTCTTCTCTTTTCTTCTCTACTCTGATCTCTCACACTTGTTGTTCCTAAGAAGATAAGGACTTCGAATTACAAGAAAAAGCAACTCTCAGAAAAAGGAGGTAAAACTCTAGGCTAAGCACAAGACTGCAGAATCTCTGATTGACGAAAATTCAAGAAAAATATTCGTGCAAGTGAGGTAAACGCAGGCAAAGGCCGACACTGCTCACCGAAGCTTACGAAGAGAAAAGAGAACCTCAACGAACGAGTAACTTTTGCTACTTGTTCTTGTTGAATAAATCATCATTGATTTCACAACTTTCAATCCTCTAATACCTATGTAGGCCTCTTTCACCAAAAATAAGAAACACAACAAAAATGAGGCCATATATATATATATATATATAATATATATATAGTATATATATTATATTATATATAATATATATATATATTATATATCATATATAATACTAATATATATATATATAATAAAAAATAGTATATATATATATAATATATATATATATATATATATAGTATATATACTATATAATATAATATTTATTTATAAAAGATAAAGCAGAACAATATCAACACATACTGGAAAGAGCAAATGATCCTCTGGTCCGAACAGTTCCTAACCTCTTCGCGAAGTTACCCACAAGTCAATAAGCTCGCAGATAATACCAGCTCAAAGAAGAAGTTGCGTTGCCGGGAGAGGAAAAATAAATATAGCGCAGATTTGACCACAATATGCTATATATATATATATATATATATTAACACCTCCCTCCACCTATATATATAATAATAATATATATATATTATATATATATATATATATATATATATATATATAATATATATAATATATATAGTATATATTACCCAAATATATAGCGATAGTATATATTATAGGATATAGTACTTCGCTATATATACTTATATATAAATACTTGATAATCTATATACACATGTTTTTTCAAATATACAAAACTTTTCAAACTTTTTATGTATTGTATTCTTTTATAAGTAGTATATATTATATATATATATATATATATATAATAAGCTAGAAATATTTATTTATATTATTCAGTATATGTATAACAGATCTAATATAATAATATATATATATATATATAATATATATATATTAATATATATATATATATATATATATATATATATTATAAACTATATTTTATATTTGTATTCATATAATATATATATATATATATATATATATATATATATATATATATATTATATAATATATATATATATATATATATATATATATATATATATATATATAAAATATTAAACTTTTTAAATTATATTATATGCTGTATATATCTTTATAAACACATCATTTTCAGTCATATACTATATATATATTATATATATATATATATATATATATATATATATATCATCTGTACACCTACTCATTTATTACAAACTATTATTAATTATAGTTTAAAAAGACTCACATCTTACTACAGTCGTTCCGTTAACACATTCTTCTTTTAACAATTTATTTCTTCATTTTGGACTATATCTAGTTCTTTTGCTAATAACATTATACTATTATTATTCCTTTCATATCTCAAGAACGATATGAGACCTATCATCTCAGACCATTTCCTACACCTTCATTAGATTCTAGAATAATATTATATCCAAGTAACACTACCTTCTTGGTCAGTGTGGTAAGAATGAAGTATTATTTTATGACAGAAACTCAATTTTCTCATTGTTTACACTTTTGCAATAATTCTATTTGTCCTTTATTTCAACCTTTAACTTCATTTTCTTCTCTAAGCTGCGAATTACTTTTATATACTAACAACTCCTTTGCTGACTATTCTTCCATTTTAAAATCTATTCCATGTAATCACATTCTTTTCCCATTGAATCCATACACTACTATAATAAGACCTACTCTTTTTATTTCTTTTGCCTCTCGAGTCGATACCAGAAAGTGTTGTAATAGCCTATCCTTCTAGTCACCACATTCTTGTAGAAAAGAAAATCATTGTATTAGAGCCTAGTTGTTGATTAACGACTTTCATGGTTTCCTTTGTTAATCCTTATTGCATGTCAAAATAGGTTTGCATATTTGTATCCATATTCATCTAAGCTTCCTATATTAATCTCATTTTCGAATCATTCCCTTACAGCTTCTCTATGTTTCAAACCTTTAAACAAAGTGTCTTGGGATATTAAATTAGATTCTCTTAACAGTCCCTTATTCCGTCACTCTTACTTTGCATCTTATTTGTCATATTCCTCTTACATTTGTAATGCTTTAATATTATTAGTTATTTTTGTTGCTTTATTTATAATTATAAAACGCTGCTTTTATATCGTACTATAACTCCTCATATTCATGTTTTTAGACAAACCCCAACAGTTTCACCACCTATAATTCTGGCTATAACTCCTCATATTCATGTTTTTAGACAAACCCCAACAGTATCTCCACCTATAATTCTGGCTGTTCAATCTTCTGCTCTTTTTTTTATAAGTTACACTCTCTTACCTTTATAAAAACCATACTAACGACAGCTAATGTTGAGACACATACACCATAACCCTCTACTTCATCCAGACATGAATGTGCAAATAGACGTAAACCTTTCCGATATTGTGCTTGTCTTCCCGATCTTGTTCCTCTATATCTTCATCGAATTTAAATCTTATGGAATTCCTAATGCTACTAACCCTCGGTCTTCAATCGCTAATATACTACAAACTTCGGCGAGTGGACATCATTAATCTACTCAAGGGTCTCATTAAGCAACAGTAATACTTTCTCTATTA
>JABUQX010123629.1:17500-20000 GCA_015478945.1 Trachelipus rathkii | reverse complement strand
TCCATAAACGATTATGGCATCGAGAGATTTACTCTTAGAAGAAAGATCTATCCTGAGCTCAATGGTAGTAGAAGACCCAGATACTGAGGTAGTGACTCTATGCACGAGATAAGAAAGAATCAGCACAACGACGTGGATTCTCATTTGTCGCTAGGCTATAAGAGAAATATCTTTATATAGAAATACTAATGGCTGACCTGCGAGTTGAAATGTATATATATATAAGCAATTATCGCTAGCAAATGTACGTGAGTAGCATTGATCGGATAGATATCTAACAAGAGATTGCTTTTATTATGATTCAGTGCGGCTAGGAAGGGAATCTATAAGGAAGGAGTGTGGTTGTCTAAAGATTGAGAGAAGTAATAGTGTCAGTGGAATATAACATAAGTTGAGAGAGAGAGCTCCTGTGAGAGCATATTCTAATAATGAGAAATAAATAATAAGTGATAAATTATAATAGGAAAATCATATTTTATTAGAAGGAGAGATAAGGAATCTCTCCGATGAAGAAAACTGGAAAGTCTAAACATGTAAAGCCAGTGTTGTACAATTATTATATAAATGTAGCAGATCATGCGTGAGTAGTATATTGTGAGTATAGAATATGTAGAAATATATTGCGCGATGACTTAGGAACTGATGTATTGTCTGTCTCATCATAGCGCTGTTGTTACTTTAGGTATGTATGGAGCGAATGAAGGAAGAATAAGCCGTAGAGAGATGATGAGTAATCAATTTTTTTGCTAATAGACTTATAGAGTAGCCGGTTAACTATTGAACACATATAAAATAAGACTGAGATCATTGTTGAGTATATGATAGAGGGATGAAGCTGATAGAGTAGATGTGGAGGGACTGATATATAGATAGGTGAGATGATAATGCATAAATACTTGAGTGGAGATATTTGAAATAAAGAGGAGGAGAAATGTTACAGGATAATAAACAGTGAATAGAATAGCTCGTCATGGAAGGTGTTACAGAGCATAGGTATACCCTACATACTGAAAGATAGACAAATTATGAGTATGGAGGTGAAATGGGAGATATTCGACGAAGTAGATAAGTTAAACCGAATTGCTACTTTAAATTGGCAGAAACATTGGTAATAGTTTAACCACAACATCAATCAAGTAGTGAGAGTAGTAGAATATCAGTCTAGGCAGAGATGTAAGTTTTTTAAGAGTGATAGCGGAATTAGGAACTAGAGGTAAGTATCAGACAAAAGTAAAACTTAAAAATAATAGTAGAGAGGTTGTAGAGCGAAGGTACTATATTAATAATAGATGGACGCAGCCAGACTGAGATGGTGGGACACCTGGAGAGGATGCAGGAGGAGAGGGTAGCCATGAGGAGATGGGAGTGGAGAATAAGTTAGTGTGAGTATAATAGAACTTCATGAGATTTATTAGACATGGATTAGCTATCTATGCTGGAGATGAGAAGATAGAGAGTCTCTGAGTGAATAGAGAAGAATGGGGTAAGAAGATAGCTCTGAGCTCCTTTGTTAACAAGGCGTCTTGACCTTTATCACTGGGAGCTTGGTTGTAATGTGTTAAAAATTTATATTATATTATAGATTAAATATATATATATATTAATTAATAATATATAATATATATTATATATATATATATATATTATTAATATTAAAATATATTATATAGTATATATATTAATATATAATATATATTAATATATATTATATATATAATATATTATATATATAATATATATTTAATATATATATATAATAGTAATATATACTTTATATTATATATATATATTAATTTAATCAGTTGAGTGACGTACCTTATAGAAGTGATTACAATAGTGAGGATAGGTCACAATAAATTAAATATAATAATATTATATGATAATATTTATGAACTCGCTCATTAGCTTTCTATTGAGCCTTTGTTCCCAACTATCTCTTCTAGTCTAAGATTAGAATTATAATACAAAATTTCATTCGCCTTATATAATGAGCCCCTTTCAGTATATTGTTCAGTCCACAATATACTGAACTACATATTTACATAGTGAGTTTTAATATACAAATAGATTTCGGTATGTTATCTTCAATCTGTAGATTAATATTAGCCATAAAAACTAATAAATCAATATGTGATCAAATATTACGCTTTTGTGTTCCAAATCTCAAGATTAAAGTTAAGTGGATCTATTCTCTATTCTCGATATAAACTGATGACATCATAATACATATCTCAATACAATGACGAAAGGAGTTCTTAGAAATGTGGAGTGAATATCTATAAAAACAGCCCTCCATAAAAGATAGCCATAATAGGTGCATGATACTGATTTAATGCCAGTTCTGAAATAGTAGTGCCTCTAGATGACTTTTTTGATTATTATAGGAAATATATCAACTGGTCAATTACTCGTAACAAACTACTCAAGTAACGTAGATTACTATTAGAGCCTGAATGAGACTCTTTCATCATGCACAATTATTTCTTTGACCGTGTTAATT
>JABUQX010123629.1:0-12500 GCA_015478945.1 Trachelipus rathkii | reverse complement strand
CCAGAATATATAATATATTCACCCAGCCATAATTAAAAAAGTGAAAAGTATTGCAGTAAACATAGATCTATACAATTGCTATCTTGAACCTCTCGATCTACATGTCTAAAAGATATCTTCATAATAAGTGGAGTATATACTGCTATAAGAGACTGTCTTCTCCTATATTTCTGGGCGTGTCTCTAACAGTCGAAATAGGAAAAGCTGATGTATCTATAACAGAAAAGTTGCTCATGTAAGAAGCCACACTGCGTAATCATAAATGACTCTGAAGTCATTATCAAATAGCAAAAAACTACTGTGGTAGAGTCGTAGATAAAGAATCCATTTGTATTCACTCGAGACGATTGTCATGACTCACCAATATATTGTATATGAGAGTATTTTCCATATTTTGCACGACCATTAGCGTACGTGTCTCTAGAGTAGGGAAGACTTAAACATTGTCCCAGTTATGTCAATAAAGATGTAAAAAGAGTGGAGCATTCACTTTTTCACGATCGATGACAAGATCTCATCTGAACCATCTACGACAGATATACAATAAGAAACTTAAGAACTACTGTACATTATACAGTCTCAGAATATAGACTTGTTAGTTTTTATAAAGCAAATTTAAGAATTTTATTGTTAACATGTCAAAGTTATTTTAAATTGTCTAGCTTGATACATGAGCGCAATTTTTATCAAAATGAGGGATATGTGAGGTCATTGTGAGAGACAATAATATATATAATATATGTGGAGAGAGTGAAGTACAAAATACAGATGTTGCATCTCATCTACTCTTCACAACGTATCTTTATTATGTTAAACTACTAAGCTATATCGAAGATGTAAACGTTCTTTAGAAATTATGAGGCTAAAATTATATCAATATATATATCTCTATACTTCCCCCCTCTGTACCATTAATATATATATATAAGTAGAGGTGCTTTATTAATACTCAGTAATATCCTTAGGTAGTTTGGTCCAATCTATTCTTATCTTTTAGTCACCATAAATTCTATAACCTGATATGAGGGCTAAGAAAATCCTACTGTATATAATATAATGAGTATACATTCATATATATAGTATACTTAGTAATGATACGACCATATATATGTTCATATAGTATAGCCTACATATAGTATAATATTATATGGATGTAAATTATTTACCTATATATATACATATATATATATATATATATATATATATATATATGTATATATATATATATATATATATATCTAAAATATAATATTACTTATATATATATTACAAGCAGGAGGGCCTTGGTTGTGAGATTAGGCAAGGAATCAATAGGAAAACTCAGTTTTAAGTTAAGAAAAATTATTAAATTTACAAGTTATTTAAATATAAGTTCATGAGCTTTCGTTCCTAGGCTGGAACCTCTTTCAGAAGTGATATTTTATAAACTAACATTTAAAAAAGCAAAAATTATTAAGTTATGTAAGATTTCAAAGTTTGGATAATTAATTTTTTTTTAAAAATTGTGTGGTGCACAGAATATTATTTTGTATTGTGTTAATTACGTATCCCTTTTATGTTTATATATTAATAAATTATTATATGAAAATTTAAGATGATGTCGAAATAAAAGATTTCAAATGAGTTTTACGTTATTATGTAGACTTATTGTTACAGTCTAAGATAGCAGAAGTTGATGGACATATATATATATATATATATATATTATAAATAATTAAAATTTATAATATATATATATATAAGATAATATATATATATATAGTAAACAACTTCCAGGAGGTGCTTTCGCCTGTACAGTTGTGAGTATTCCAACTATCTTCTATATATATATACTTATTGCCCGAACTCTTATAACCCTATGAAGCATTTTTAAAAATAACCTAATTTCTTTATTTAGCATATGGTTACCGATGCTAGATTACTACTGGTCTAATACTCTCAGGTAGGGTATATTCGCTCATTTCAGTATAGAACTTAGCATTCTTTCTCTTCATTAGGCTTCATATACTCGTTCTAATCCCAAAGAGGTTTTCAGAGGATTATTTTAATCATTCTAGGCGCATATAATTAAAACTTCTGGTCCTAAAGTAAGTAATAACAAGCAAAAGGAATAAGTACCAGGTTGTCTTAATACTCAGTCCAGCACACTTATAACCATTCGATAAGAAATATCTTCACTTGTTGCCTTGAGACTCAGCTACTGAAAACTTTTTACCAATACCTTATCTTTATATATAAGACCTTATATATATATATAGTTATAATAATATATATATATATTATTATTATAATATTATATATATATATATAATAATATATATTATATACAGTCAAGTAATCGCCATTTTTTAATTTATACATTAGTAATTATTTAAACTCACAAATGAGAGGATTATACGAGAAAGTGACCAAGCCCCTTTCACCTATCAGTTCTAAATATTAAATACAATTATATAGGTGAGGAATTAAGTATAAACTGTGACACCTGTATTTATATTGTAAGTGAGCTGGTGATGATGTTGAGTGTTATAGGTTTGACGTCATATATGACATTATATGACTAAGCACGATACTCTTATTAAGAAACTATCTTCGCTACATTCCATCGATCACGTCTTGAGAACCATTTAAATAATAATATATGCGAGTTATATCGCTCGCAACACGCTGGATAGATTCTAATAAATTAACAGCGAGCCGACCTCCAAGTTCTTATAGTTAAAGAACATTAAATAATGATCGACGAGACGGGCAGCGAATACTTGATGAACATAATACAATAATATATATTTTTCTAAGTTTATACGAGGAATAATCTTAAAAAATTGTATAACCAATTATAATTGCAATAATTTATAATTAATTATTTTATTTAATTATTAAATAACAGCCTATTTTTAAATTATTTAATTTGCTTATATTAGTTCAATGATAAAAATAATAATAATAAAAAAAAAATAATAATAATATATAAATTAATAATAAATATAATAAATAATAATTAATTAAAATAATAATAATAATAACTAAATAATAATTAATAATTAAATATATAATAATTAATAAATAATAATAATAATAATAATTAATAATAATAAATTAATAAATAAAATAATAATAATATATAAATATATATAGTATATATATTATTCTATAAGAATATTTTATTATTCGAATCCGATCATACTTAGACTATGCCTAGACTTACCGACTCCCCTTTACACAGAGGAGTTGTTCTCGACTACCGACTCTCAACTCCCACTTTCATCTTGTGCAAGAATTTATTTCGACTACCGGACTCTGACTCTGACTCTATTGAGAAAAATAATTTAGCACAACTCCAATCAGATCTTCACGTACTTCCACGACTCCGAAACTCGACTCGACTTCCGCAGCTCACTGGTTAAAACTCATAAAATATTAAGACAAGACTAGATGAGAATCAACTCGATAATCAACATATTGATACATTTTTTAACGAGAAGATAGATACTATCTGAGAGAATACCGAGACGGAGGTTAGGCAAGTGACTGAAAGCTTCTATTTATATAGTATGTTCAGAGAATCTATAACCTATTTGACAGTGAAAGAATGAAGATACTAAAATAGAGGTACACATGATGTAATTAATAATTATATATTTATAAATATATATAGTAAATTGAATGATGTTTAGTTAGTATAGTATAAAATATTTTTGGCAAAATATTTAATATACTAATAACATCATCCGCCATCTCAATTTGTAACTATTTACCAGTCTGAGCCAAGTGATTATTATATTGGATTATGATACATATATCGTGTTAATCTTGTAGGCATGATATTAACTAATGTGCTACTTTAGAAAGCTAATGCTAGCATGATTCATGCTCATCACCCTACAATACGTGAACTTATGTAATCATTATAGATTCTCATGAACTCGTTAGTGATAACTCTACAGATTATTGATTGATATTAAGTTTACGGATATAATGCTATTATTATGAGTGAGAATAGTAATAATTATGACTCATTTAAAGCTATGATCTATTATTATATTTATTTTTATATTAGTGTACTAAATACACTATTTCATAGGAATGAGATTTACTATATACTCTGCTTTTATGATGGACGACGTATTAAATAATTTACGTTTATAATTTTATACTGAGTTAATCTCTCTCATTATATGAGAGATTAACTATACCTCCACACACTTCTCTCATGTGTTTACTAAGGAGCTTTCGAACGGACAGTAAAGGTGTTGAATGCAATCAGTAATGTACGTGTGTTGGAGAGCGTATCCAATACAATTTAACATATAGCTGCCTCTAATTGTATACCAATCCTTGATCAATTAATTAAACCATCTGGATGCCAGATGAGACTATGACTCGTATACGATATTGTTATTTATGTTCTTCAAACATCGTCTATGTGAATAAACACGAGTCAGAGCTTTAGCTATGCTCAAGCACTTATACTCTGATGCTGACACAATCTCTTAGTGATGCTATATGCATCAGACACACTAAATTTAACTCTCTCAGGAAAGATATCAAAGAAGATGTATTATAGTGTTGCGTCTAAGAGTCAGTCTTGGAATCAGAGCGGGTATCACAGATGATATAGAGAGAAAATCCGGATGTATATGTTGTGAGATTCTTTGTTCTCTATTCTATCTATCTTCTTTTCTCTTTTTGCTTCTTTATCTCTTCTTCATTCATCTCCATTGCTATTCTTCCTATAGTCTAACTCTGTCCCGGAAAATATTCCCTATCACCGTGTACAATCTATCATTTCTCTTGTACAGTATACGTCAGATCGTTCGCGCGCTCTTCTTCTAGTGAGCCGCTTGACAGCTCGAGTCCAGACGTGGTGACGGACATAAGAGTGAGGGAGACGAAATAACTTAGTCACTCCACTTCTATGTACCTCACGTTATTACGAGCTCGCCAGTCCCTTCACTACCACCGCGTGAGGAAGTGCCTAAATGCGAGATGAACCCCGACTGTTAAATATTAGCCATACTATACTGAGGTTATTTATCCTTATTCTCTTTATATTAAAGTATTATACCATAAGTGTAAACGGAAGATTTAAAAATATTATTCATATATTTATTAACTTATAATGAGATAATATACTACTAAATTAGAGTGAGTAGTAAAGTAATAGAGCGCGCTCGAATAGATCGAGCAGCAGAGTCTAGGGTGACAGAGTCATGCGTGCGTACAAGCTGCAGTATGATACGAGATATATCGAGTGAGAGAGTGTGTGTAGTGATGGGGTGGAATAGTCTTGAGTTCACACCTCGCCACCTCTCACAACAGAGTTCAACCCTTGATCGGACATGCGTCGGTGGAAAATGATGAACACTCCACTATAATTAGAGTCGTTTGAACACAACATATCTCTCTTCTGCATATTAGAGAATACTCTCGTACGCAGAGAAATAGTGAGATTGAGCATATAAACGAAACTATAATATATATAAGTGACTCGACACAACATTTAAGTGACTGCCTCTTGTATCACTGGAGAAGTCTCTGCTCGGCATGCGATTCTCAAGGAGAGCTTTAGATCGATTTACACATACGTATAATTGTAATAAGTCCTCTTGATCTCTTGGATGTATGCACATACGAGCGTCGGCACTCTCTTCAGTGCGATAGCCGTATTAGAGACGTATCAACCCGAGACTGCAGTACTTCACGGTGTGTGAATGTGGCAAAGCACTCACTTTATATTAAAGCAGGCAAAGGTCAAAATTACGGGCACTGAACACATGTTAGGCTTTAAACTGAATTATCTCAGTGTCATTATATAAAATTTGATGTGAGATATGTTATGATGTAACGTAATATACGTTCTCAGTAGGAGTACAGAGATATTTCGTCTCACTTATAACGTTCCCATAACTGATAATAGGGGGACACGCTGTACCTCACCCTAAAATAATATTATAAAATGATATCGTAAAAGATCTGAAACTATGGATGAAAGGTATATCGATAATTCACTCGAGTAGAGTTTGTGAAGTTGACTCGTGAGAGTTTTGGATATTCAAAGGAGAACTATCCATTCCGGAAGGGGGTGATTTTCCCAATTTGAATAAATATAAAAATGAATAAATTGACTAATAGGAATTGCATAAATACAATGAAGTGAATGATGAGAGAAGAAGAAAGGAAATAGAAGGTGTGAAATGGAAAGAAGAATGAGGAAGTGGAGATAGAAGAATGATGAAGGATGTAAGAGGATTCACAAGAGTGAATACAGAGTTGTACCGGTCTACCATAGGATTGTCTGAGGATGACTCTTAGAGTAGCATGGATGTACTATATTTAAAATATAAACATTTTACTGTATATTATAAACAACAAAATGTTTGGTATATTATATTATATCCTAATATATATTACTATTGATTATATATGGTCTTGTAGAGATTTCCCGTAATAAAGATAATCGGTTCTCAGATACCATCAATGTATATAAAAAAACATGAGTGAATCACGAAGGAACAATCACCTATTAATATAATTTATATATACAAATTTAGTGTTCTATTTTTATGGTTTATAATACTACACAAAATTACGGTATATATGTTATATACTGTGTATACCATCGCCTATTGAGATCTCACGCTGTAGTGCTAGAAAATTTACACACACGCGTGGCCTAACGCAAGCGACCTTGATCTTTCGTGCGCATCATTTCTCTTATATAACACGATATAGAGAGTGGATACTGTGCCTAGCCACTTCACTTATCCTCATGATTATTTATCTAAAACACAACAAATATAGTAAACACAGTATAGAGTATTTATACTATTCGTCTTAAATCTCTATAGTCAGAAAACATAACCAAAAAACTCAAATCACAACTCAACTACTAAGTCACTCATACACGTATAGATATATCTATTTGATATACATTATAGATCTATTGATCTATTGCATTCAAGTCCAAATTTTTTAATAAAATTGTCACGTTTTACATACATCTTATAATAAAAAATAGGTATAAATATATACAAGTAAATCAAATATCACATAATACTAAACACATACCTATACTCACATCGTAAGATCTAATTAAAATACTATAATAGATCATAATTGATCTAAAATATTGATCAAATTAGATCATATTGATTATCAAAGTCAAAATTATTCTGAAGTATATAAATTATATATATAAAAAATAAAAAATTAATTAAAAAAATAAATAACTAAAATAAAATAAATAAATATATATATATATATATATATACTAATTGAATATCAATATACGTATAAATAACAATATTATTCTATTTATTGCACTGTATCAGTGAATATATATCTAACTGAGTACTCATAAAAGTTTTTCACATTAAATAAAGTAGCTTAACTTTAGCATTCAATTATCTAGAACATGAATATAAATAGTACAATAGACAAACCTGACATACTCTTTTTACGCACGAAATTATAAACTGTTAACGATATTAAATACAAAATGTATCGCACTTATATAACACTCACTATGTACTATCATCGTTAATCCTTAATCCCCTCCTCGCTACTCGATTAGAGTACGTAGTAATGGCACTATTCGACAACTTTGTCATAAGATTAATCTCGAACATAAGAAAGTTATATTTTATTATTAATTCAATTATAATATTATATCTAAATTTATTTCACATACAATTTATGGTTAATTATGCATAACTTTATCAGAAATATAACTCTACGTAATTAAATTATTCTACAAATCAATAAAGCTAACCATGGTACGTACATGAAACTATAGTAAAATTAATGTAAAGATACAACCTAATACACAAGCTTATAACACAGAATTAATCTGTTAACAATTAACATATAAGTTTACCCCTACTTATAACACAGATATAATAAGTTATACTTACATTGCAGTGACTAAATCGATGACCTATTCTTACTTATTAATTCAAGTGATATCTACATTACATGCATGATGAACGTTAAATCTACAACTTATCCAACAAATAACAAATTTAGCATAAAAAATTGTATCACAAAACATATGGTTAATTATCAATACTTCAACGAATATACTCTTAACGTAACAAGGTTTCCACATCAATAAAGCTAACATGGCGTAACATGAGTAAGAAAATAATGTACAAAGACAAACCTAACACAACTTACACACGAATAAACTTAACATTAACAAAGTTCCACACTTAACACCAGTAAAGTAACTAACATAACATTCAAAAACGTAACTTATTCACACATGGTCAAGCATGTCTCTAACATAACAATGTTAATTTTGCATTAACATGTTAATATTTACAAAAAATTACCATAACCTAGTGTAATTATCATACAGCACCAGCGAAAGTATGCTAACGCAACAAAGTGGTTTCACATTAATAAAGCAAACATAACATTGCTAGAACTAAGAAATATAGTATACAACGACAAACCTGACACAGTCTTAAGCAAGAATAAACTGCTTACATTAACAAAGTTCCATACTATCATCCAGTAAAAGATTAACTAACAAGGCTCACAAAAAACATAATCCATTCACACTTTATCAAAATATAACCAACATGACTAGTGTTAATTTTACATTACATAGTAATATTTAACAAAAATTTAGCATAACCGTACCTAAAACCACATATATACCTAATGGGTAAAACAAACAACGCAAAGTTTTACCCTCTGTAAAGCTAAACTATGAACTAACATACTTAACCCACAACAACCAGACGAATAAACAACTATTCATTAACAACTTAGTCAATAAAAGCGAACAACGAGGGAAGTAAAAACAAGTTTTCATTATTTATAACATATAATTTCATTGAAAAAAACGTTATATAAATACATAAAAACATATAAATACATAAAAAACATAAGGTTTATTTAAATATATTAATTCATCTAATCAGAGAACATAGGATCCAACATAACTTGGGTTGGGTAAGTTCTATTTATCTCTCTAAAGATTCAACACCCTTTAAAAGGATGTAAGTATAATGCCTTCAGCAACACAAAACCATTTTTCGGCATATTTTCATTCAGCAGCACTCATTCTCTCATACAAGAGAGAAGTAAATTCATCAAGCTACATAGTTATTTAATGCCGTCCTGTATACTGTATTATACGGGAAACCATATGATTTCGGTGTAAATATCATAGATTACCCCATGTGCTATATAGTATTAAAGTCCTGCAAGTATGTCAACATCGTTAAGATGCGATGTTAATTAGTTTTTATTATTAAGCAATGCTGTAATATTTTCAGATGTTCGAACTGTGAAACCTAGCACGTATGTCTGAAGGTAACACAATCGAAGGGTTTCCAGTAGGTTGCGTACATCAAGGGTTTTAAATATCGTCACACGACGAGAACCACAACGTCTATTCTATTAGAACCTCTCACGCTATCTTTCCAGTTAGATATTTCACTGCTAGTCGATATATCAGATGACACACATTTATCCTCTATCCATCCTGCTGCAATATTGATAATCTTGATGAACTCTTCAACACAAATGAATAAAGGTCTATTATTTGAACCTCTGGATGGAATACAAGCAATGTATCGGTATCCATCCGGTTGACGCTTAAATATAAATGACACATCGTTGGGAATAACGAAGCTCCTCGTGAAGAAATCAACAACAGGTGTAGAGATGCGAGGAGATGTCATCATACCAGCACAGCGAAAAATGTCCTACTGACGGAAATTGTATGCGTAAACAACCCTTAAATGCAGGGATGGCAATTTTGGTGATTTTTTTGATTTTTTTTAAAAAAATCAATTTGTATTTTTTGACTTTTTTTGAATTTTTGATTTTGGATTTCGCTAACGTCACGTGAAATATAATTTGCAAGTTACAAATTATATATCGCGTGACGTTACGAATCTGAAAAAATAGAAAAAAACAAAAAAATCAAAAAAATCACAAATTGATTTTTTTTTAAAAAATCAAAAAAATCACCAAAATTGCCATCCCTGCTTAAATGTAATGAGATTCTTTCTTTCAACCAATCAGAAGAATGTAAGCAAGAATACGACGCCAGAACGAACCATATCAGTTCAAAAGGGTATATATTCTCGTTAGACAACAACAACAATAACATAGTACAAAAATAAGTTCTTTATATACTAACCAACGAATAAATGCTAACGTAACATTGTTTTCACATTAATAAAGCAAACATAGCATGACCGGAACTAAGAATATATTGTACAATGACAAATCCTAACACACCTTACGCACGAATAAACTACTAACATTAACAAAGTTCCACTTTTAACGCCAGTAAAGTAACTAGCATTGCGTACAAAACGTAACCTATTCATGCTTTTTCCAAGCATATCTCTAATAAATTAACGTTAATTTTACATTAACACAGTAATATTTAACAAAAATTTATCATAACCTTGTCTAATTATCACACAGACCAATGAATAACTGTAAACATAACAAAGTTTAACCAAACAAACATAAAAATACGTTATATGAATTAAAATATCAAAGTTAAATTGTAATAGTTTACTGATTTTAATGCAGTAATCAGTAAATCAGTAAACAAAACTGCCCATCCCCACCCCTCCTTCCATGACCTTTTGATCTATTGATCTATTGATTCATGTCACATTTTGAGTACCATTTCGGATAAACATAACCCAAAAAAGTTCTTTATATACTAACCATCGAATATATGCTAACGTAACAACGTTTGTTTACATTAATAAAGCTAACATAACATAGCTGAACTAAGAATATAAAATACGAACGACAAACCTAACACACCATACGCACGAATAAACTACTAACATAACAAACTCCGCGCTTAACAACAGTAAATTACCTAACACATCATACAAACGTAACCTATTCACACTTTTTCAAGCATATCTCTAACATATCAATGTTAATTTTACATTAACATCGTAATTTTTAACAAAAATTTAGCATAACCATGTCTAAGCATCATACTAACAATATATGCTAACGTAACAATTTTTTACATCAACTTCGTAATATTTAACAAAATTTCATCATAAACCTCGTCTAAATATCATAATCCCAACGAATAATTTCAAACATAACAAAGTTTAGCCAAAACATAACTAAAAATAACAAAAATTTTTATCCTGACATAACATAAAAATAATTCTTTGAAAATAAAATATCACAGTAAAACATAATAGTTTACTGATTTTGAAGCAGTAAATCAGTAAATCAGTAAATCAAACCACCCATCCCTGCAGTCCCCTACCCATCCACCTGCCTATGATCTATCGACCTATTGGATTCAGTCATATTCGAGTTATCCATTTTGGATCAGCAACAGGTAAGGACGTATTATCTAACAAAATCCTTAACAAGTGACCAATCTATCAAAGATACCAGCATCTTGAACTAATGAATTGACACTATCTTCATCAAAGTGTCACTCGTCTCGAGTATAACATCATTTGAATACGAATAACGTAGACATTAGCAAAATTCTTGGGCAAACCTGACATTACTCAACAAAAACTTAACCTAGGCTCACGTTTCTAACACATCTTCGTCAGGTAACACAGTAATATCTTACAAAACTCATCATTCTCTACCATCAGTGTAATTTCACACTGTCTTAGTAATATTTAACATAACGTACCTAACTACGAATAAACAGGTTTCATGAACCAAGAGTATCTAAAGCAACCACCACCTCCCGAGAGAAAGAACCCAAGGGGATGAGCCTTGAAAGGGTGTGAACCCTGAGAGGGGGGATCACCCCGAAGGGGGTGTGGTTTTAGCCTCAGCCCGAAGGGCTGAGGCCTTACCCCTCCTTCGGAAGGGTAATGCCCGCTTTACTGTACGCAAATTAAGTATGTAGGGTCTATATGTATGTGTGTGTATTGCTAAAAGTTTTTAAATAACTATCAGTAGACACTACCAAAATTATTTAAACATATTATGAACTTTAATTAAAATTTATTAGGAAAAAATTGTTTAAATAACAACACGTAATAATACCATTAACAATTATATAATAATAAATAAGTGTACAAATTGGAATGACCTTGCCTAAATGTTTTACCGTACTTATTTTTTTTTTACAATCATTTGACCGTCGACTCCGATTCTCTGGAGGGAAAAATTAAAAACTACAATTTTTGAATAGAAATATCAAAAATGAGCTTTCAAAAGTTGATAAAGTCCAGATATTAATAGCATGTGTATAATAATAAATCATATATTTTTTTTTTTTTCGTGACACTTCTTTGAAAAGTTCAACTCATTTAAACCCAATAAATATTAACAAAGGAAACGCGAGTGCTTCCAGATGTTAACATTTTATTAAATAAATTCATAACATATATAGTATATATATATAATATAATATTATAAATATAGAAACTTATACATAAATAATAATTATATAATAATAAATACTAAATAAATAACAAATATAAAATATATAAATAATAGATATATATATATATTAT
>JABUQX010123628.1:0-35960 GCA_015478945.1 Trachelipus rathkii | reverse complement strand
ATGACATGTATACGAAAGTAGAATGTAACCGTCAAAATTTAAGCAAGTGATGGAGTCAAATGTGAAAATTGCATTTCAAATTCTATAGAGAAGAAGTCACGATGGAACAAATGTTTGATTAATATATATTATATATATATATATATATATATATATATATATATATATATATATATATATATATATATATATAATATATATATAATAAATTATATATATATATATAATAATATCTATTGCATGTATATTATATATATATATATATATTTATATATATATATAATATATTATAATATATTATTATATATATATATATTATATATATATATATATATATATATATATATATATATATATATATATATATATTATATAGTTATATATATATATATATATATAATATATATATAATATATAATCTGTACAACTTAAAACCCCTTAGTTGCTAACTAGGTAAATTATAACAAAACAAACACATTCAATCCCATTATTTACCAAAAAACAATTATAAATCTAACAAAATTAACAGGGACGAGCTTTCGCCATATTTTTGGCCTTCTTCAAGTTATAACAGCGAATGGAGACAATATTGATTTTTTGTGAAGTTCATTTCCTCATTCGTTTGGTTGGTTTTCTAAAAGGCTACTATAGAATGGAGACAATTTCATGCAATTATTTTGTATCCTTGCCATCATATTTTTTTTGTAATCTCAGGGCATCGATTGAAAGTTTGGGGAAGGTTAATGGATGCAAAAAGCTTTCTGCTTATTTTATCTTTTATTGGTGTCTTGTATATTTTTAATGTTTTGCGCATGTTATTTTATATATTGTATGATGGTTTGTAGTGGTATAGTCTATGTTTGTGTGGAGGTGCAGGATTTTCTGAGTGATGTCCAAGTCGTTGTTTATGTGATATTTTCTACGTGATTGAAAGTCTATTGTTTCTCCAAAATATTGCTTGTTGCAAAGGGTGCATGGAATTTTATATTAACAGGGGGGAATGTCGATTTTGATTTGGGGGGTTTTAATATTTTTTTGAATAAGGATATTCCTTCCTGGAATCAACAATATATTTTTGGTATGAGATTTTTTATGCTTGTTAGGTCTTTAAATAGGGTCTTTAAATAGTAAATATATAAAGCAAGATTAGCTTGAATTTCAAATATATATCTATATATATATATATATATAATATAATATATATATATATATAAGAAAATGTAGAGAGAGATTTGTATAAATTATATAATATAAGTATATATAATATATATATATATTATATATATATATTATATATAGTATATATATATTATAATATATAATGATATAGGGAATTGAATCAATGAATCAAAAAACAATGTAAATGTTATAAATATTTCATAGAAGTACTCGCAGAATACGCAGTTCTCAGGTTAGCAGCCGCAAAAAAAGAAAAAAAGACATTAAAAACATATAATAGAAATAATAAATAATTTTACGTTTGCTTTAAAGTTTCGCGTGTAACGTGGGATTGTGATGTTATTAAAGTCATGTATAAATTAATTGATTTTTTTTTTAATTTTTGATTTTTAGTTAAAATGCAAAAATTAAATTTTACAGAATAGGTTGAAAATGTTATTTTTATAAGACACAATAATCTAGTATGAATTAGCAGCGCAACTTAGAGTCATGCGGCGAATTAAGCACATAAACAGCCAGGTAACGCCGACGATCATCGTCGCGCAGCCGACGCGCGCCTGCCAGGATTAGGTCAAGCGCGGTGCTTTTGATTCCTACCCGCTTATTTTTAGTTTACAAGTTCCTTTTCAGTAAGGAAGACGTGTAAACTTCCACTGAAACTTCTCCTGTTGCTGCCTCATTCCTTTAGTGTTACTATGGCTCGTTTTGATAATATGCTGCTCTCCAAAGACTACTGAAGCCAACAGGGGCATACCGCTCAATGATAGGGATACTCTGACGTATTCCCTCTTGTTCGTATGCTGCCTCTTCGTTTTATCCCTATAATGTCGGCAGCTTGACGCATAACCGTTTTCACTATGAGTAAACGTACCTCCCCTCCCAAATGAATTGGGGATATAGGTTGCCAATAACCTCATCCGATGCGACAACTCAGCAACCGTCATATGTGGTCCAAATTTTTCGCTCAAGTGCATGTCGTAACACGTCGAAGGAGAATAAGGTACCATACATACCGATTCAAGCTGTAGACCGTGTGAGTTCTTAGTCTCGACAGAGTGTCTCTCAATTGACTAATTGTCGCGTGACGTTCTACGACGTTACTGCGACGTTACTGCGACAGGGATGAATCTCCTTAGAGTTATGACTTGGAAATCCAGAAGAGTGATGCCTCATATACACCACATATAGTATCTCCGGAATGATATCGCTCGTGATCGGATAGGCAAGGATGAGGCTCCCTTCGCACTGAACCTCTGTCTGTTAATTTACCTCTCTTCTTACGACTCTTACCTCTCCAATGCTCTGAAAGCAGATATGAGGAGTTTAAGGTAAGGAACTATAAGTGCTTGCGAGAGTTTGCTCGATGTGCTGACGGTTCGGACTTATATATTTGAAGCCACTTCCGTTCTTCCGGTGCAGAAATAGTTATCAAATACGGCCATAAATTTGGGTCCTGTGGCTCTCTCTTGCACCTGGCTCAGAGACCAAGAGAGAAATATAATTGATCGCTCTCAGGATGACTTCCCAGTGGACCATCTGTCCGACAATGTGACGTCTATCTCAAAGCCATATCCCCTTAACAACGTAAAACCGATCTACTGACTGCAACAACTGCAATCTTTAATTGAGGAGCGGTGCAGCAACAGAAGAAGATGAATAGTTCGTCAGTGAGGGCAAGGCTGACACTGTCCTAGAATGAAATAAGTGACCTGTCTAAACGTTGATATAGTATAATATAGGACCACACTACTATGAGGCCCTCCTTATCATGTCCTCACTTGCCCCTTTTTTCGCCTTGGAGAAAGTAAAAATCCTATGTGAAGCCAGTGATACTCACAATATATAATATGAACAGTCTATTATAGTATATATTATCGTGAGGTCTATCCTCGACCGGGCGAGGGAGGAAGGGTCTACAATCTTCCTTCTAATTTACTTTTCATCTGCTTAGCAGACGTATCCTACTACCATTATGCTGTTGCCTTCTTCCTAGTGAATTGCTCATCGCCCCCCTCGATAGCGTGGTCCGGTAAGCTTTTTCGCTCTCATTTCCACGATTCGAACACGTTTACAGCCTTTCCTGAGTGCTCTCGAGTGGTAGCCGGATCGCTCATCCCTCAGGTTCGGTGGTTCTGAGGCGTGTGGGCTGGCACCAAGATATTCGTCCCTTCAACGGCTCGCAAATCGCTCCGCCCCCCACTCGTCGCTTCCTCTCCGACCGAACAACAAACTCTTACCGTATACCTCTACGATTATACTACAATTCTACCTTTGTTAAGAGGTCCATTAGCAAGCTAGCCTCTCAAATCGGGATAATACTAGATATTTTTGTGCTGAAAAAATTCCCGCTTTATCATTGAGAGTTTTGCAGTACTCTCCTCTCTCTATATATAAATTCGTACGCATAAGTAGCAATCGTCCATGATTGCCTTCGTCGGGTCACAGCACAGGACACAACATAATTCTCCGTCTCCCCGGGAGTAAAGTCCCTGTGCCTCTGTCTCTGTAGTTTTACAACAACCGTAGGAGAGCATATTAGAAAGCCCATCGAGTACGGACTCATACCTATAAAACGGTGCATCATCTTAGAACTTTCTTAGCGCGGAGAGTCGTCCAGAAGAGGGAATAGTCCTGAACAGACATTGCTTAACTCGCTTGCATGTGAGTCGCGGGTACACGCCGGGACCCTTACCTTTGAAGGCAGAAGGATCCCGTTTGTACTGGGGGTAAACCAAAACATCTCATCATAGATTGCCTTGCTTTATTAACGGGCTCGCCGCGCTGACAACCAAAGTGGCCGTTCTCGCGGACCAGTGGTCCGCCCTCTGCCCGTTCTGATAACTTACTACTTACTCCGCCTAAGCCCCTTAACGCTTCTGACACTATTCAAGCGATTTTTTGACAATTTGTCGGCGTATGAAATTGAGCTGCCTATGCTAGACCAATGAGGAAGAACTCATTGGAACTTAACTCTATCTGCTATACCGTAGAGTGTCACGACCCTCAAAAACTTATTAGGGTTATACTGTTCCCACGTGTCTTTGTATCACTTGTTATACCAATTTTTGGATGATTTTATTCGTATAACCCCCAGCACTCTGAGGAGAGATGAGAGAGGTGTGTCTTTTTTGATAGGTAGTTAAAATCCATTTAAGAGAATCTCTCTACGTTATCTTCTCTCGATCACCTCGCCCTGCAAGCTTCGCTTGTGTGTCTATCTCCGGAGACTCATGAGACGGTAGGGCTACGCGCGCTTTTTACGAATGATGAATATTGCATAAAAAGATGAGTTGGTATGAGGATTGGCTGCTGCGTGGATTGCAGGAGAATTTGGAGGAGTCTTTCCCTTACCTGACCCTTGTAACCTATCCCTTCTCTACCCTACTACGGAATAAGAGATCCTCGAAGCCTAAATAGTGCGAAGATTTGGTTAAAACCGCCCCAGGAACGTGGGGTGAATCTCTGATGGTAGGTTGAAATGAAGGACCTTTTCTGGACGACTACATTCTTCTATGCCGAAACGTTAAGAATGGCGCACATCACAGCACAGACCGTCCAAACGGGAAGCCCCGCTTTCAGCAAAAATAGACGCGGGATAGTTGTTGCTTCGATTTTAAAGTTCGCCCTACTTGAAGCGCCCAAGATCCCCATCATAGTTCATTTCCCAGAATAGGTTCTCATCTTCACTCCTCCGTTGACTACCTGTAAATACTGGCAACTTCCCTACTTTTATCGCTTCTTATGCCAATACTCGCCTCTATAGCCTATATAACATTAAGAGTCTCTAGGTCCCTGCTCGAAAAGACGCGTTATACCTCTTGCGCGAGACATTACGTATTTGAAGAAATGAGAAGTGCATCTTACCTCGGAGGTCTGCCAGCGTGGCCTCTACATACCAATCTTGCAGAGGGCGAGTAAAGGTGTGAATCGTTTTCGAATGTGGGAGTGTTGACTTTGGCCTGGCACGCCTCTTTGCGAGATTACCCTCAGCGATGTTTATATTCTGTGCCCCGAATGTTTGAACCCTCATCCTCGTTATGACCCACGGGCAGATAGTAGGAGTGGCGCATAGAGACTCATTTTAGTTACTTCTATAATAAATATACTCCTCCATTTTTTCTGTAGAATTTAATATTTGGTCCTATTCCACTTTATATATATATATATATCTATTCATACTAGTATCATTATATATATATATATACTAGTAGAATTACTTTCCTATCTCCAATCCGTGATAGGTTTGTAATATTGATCCTGTCTCGGTATGGGTGTCGTACCTCGCATAACGACCTATATATACCACGGGACTTATACCGCTTATATAACTCATCTGAGTTAAGATATAATGACTTAGTATCCACATTCCCAATAATACATCTATATAGTGATACTAACTATTATGTAACGGATCGTCCTGTAACCAATATAGTTGATTATTACTACGTTTACTATGTGCAACGTTTCATTCCATATGTGAGAACAATGCCGCGGATACTTTCCTATTTAACGAAGACTTGTAAAGTACAAAGTATCTTAAATACTGTCGATCATCAGTCACCTGGCTGTATTGTTACCAGGGTTTGCAACTTCGTTGAGGCTATATACGTTACTACCTTTTTATAACTACTAAAAATAAGTAAATATTAAACTCCATCTACCACTTTCCTTAAAAACTTTGCATTATATTTCCTTATATATACTGAATCGTAGGGATAACCAGCGACAGAGGTGGTGAGTAGATACAGCGATCCTTGACTTCAACGATGATTCAAGTGTCCCTATTTAATAACTCCCATTCCACTCTCTTACTCCTGAGTCTGATTTATTATATTGCATACGTGTATAGGTACGGCTTCGTATCCACTTGACGCGCCGCTACGCTGTGCTCTGGATGATACCTGGCGCCCAAGCTGTAAATATTATACCTAAAGAAGACCTCGTCTGAATTTTTCACGTGTCTCCCATAACAGCCCATAATGTTGGTTCTCTCAGTAGTGACTTTAACCTCGCCATCTTTTGTGGGTATGATGAACTCTGTTACGGATCTCCCCCTCCCCAATTTATAGTACCCGGTGTGTTTGTATTATGAGTTAATTTTGCAGATTATTTTATTCTAATTGGGATGTTACTCAAACACAAGGCTCTATCCCACACTTCTGAATACGTTTTATGATAATACGAGACACATCTCTGTCCTATGTTTATTCTCTCTGGTCTGGTGGCCTCCCCTCCGAAATCTACTGTCTTTAGGATTGTATACTTGGTGATCGTGAAAGGTCGTCTTTCTTCTGTGGTAGTGACCACTTACTCCCTTTATCGTATTAGATACTCATCCTTCGGCCCTCTACAGTCCGCAGCTATAACCAATAACTATTATATTTCTGCATGGCGCTTATAGTAACCTAAGGCAAGACTGGTTCTTCCTTATACATTCAGTGGACCACGTTATACTTATTTCCATACTTCCTGCAACTAACGTTTGTTTCCCTATATTAGTGTGGCCGGCGGATGCCTTCCAACTTACTATTCAGGATAAGTCTATCCTTCAGCGGACAACGTAAATAGTCAATATACTCTCCCCTTACATATCTTAGTGACCCGATAAATCAAACAATACCCCCTGGTATGGTAACCAATAAGGTAAGTGGTCTCGGGCTAATACTATATATAAGTTTGATAATATATATATAATATAAATATATAATAGTGAGTATGAATAAATGTACAGGTGGTATGAGTGAGAAAATAAGTATCATAACTATTATAGTATGATTATATATTTAAGCATGATATATATTAAAAACAGTAACTCTCCACATCTCTTAATCCAAACATTTTTGATTCGTATATTTAAGCTGATATTATATATAGTTATATATATATATCTCGAGCTCTAGGCCCTCAAATAGGTTCCTTCAGAGGCTTATTAAATCGTTATACGTTACTGTCTCTGAGGAAACCAGTATTTTCGCACATATGTTACCTACCGTTAATCTTCTAATATACGCCTGTTAATTCTATCAGTCCATAAAATATAAGGTGTCCTGATAAAAATTTCTATATACCGTAAAAAAACATACTCCATGCTGATATCCTCACGCCTATATTTCACTCGCTGTAATATAGGCTCTATGTACTCAAATAATCTTCTGATATGTATCTCTTCCCGGAGTTTGGTGAGCGTAGTAACGAGTAATTAGTATAGTTACATCACTAAATCGCAAGTCCTGCTCTCAAGCGGCTCCCGTTAATCTGATACATCTATTCGTTCTAGTCCGCTTGCGGTTAGTTTCGGCGTAATTATCTGTTCCTGCCATGCGAACAGATACATATACTTCCATATAACAACCGGCTATTACCAGTACACCGAGTTTTCTCATAGACGCTCACTCAAAGCTTATTGCTGGAGGATGGAGCGCTATGTACCCCATGACGCACTCCTATTCAAGATGCTTATATTCGACATGCACTATACCAATCTGCCACTGCCTCACTTTCTCGGCTTATATATTTAACAATAGAATTTAATGGGTGGAGGGGGGCTTCCCTACCTGTTACTATATGGTTATTACCTCACTGCTATATATTTATAATACCCCATTCCCAATAAACCTGGGAAAGTGATAAATCCGAATCTATTCTTCCGATTATACTTAGTCGCTCATATCTAAATATAATATCAATTGACACGCATAAATACATGTAAGCTATCATGGAGAAAGAGTATTGGTTGATACTTCCACGTACTTTGTTCCCACTAGTTAATGGGTAAGTAACTCCATGCTACATTTTTCCGTATAATAATCACTAATATAATACTAACCATATAATTTATGGATATTTATACCGTATTCTAGTCCTATCGCTATATCGACTCAGTAATACCTCTCCTTTACGGTATGGATATTACACAGACTATTCGTTAGAAGTTTACTATTTGCTTCCTCCAATATATAATATTAATGTGAACCCTGTGACACGTCTTCTTTGAACAACGAAATAAATAAACAGTAATATATAGGCGTGATATATATATTAATATGATATGAAACTAATCGTCTGCGTAGTTTGGGTTATATGATATAATATTATAGAGAGAATGAGAAGAGAGAAGATGAGAGAGGATTATTTGCGCGGAGCTCACACGTGCATGAGATGGGGAGAGAGCACTTAGTAGGAGGAGCGGAAAGATTGCACGCGAGATTATTCCTTCAATTGTTGATGTCGGACCGTTTTACGTGTGACAGGATACCTGATATTGAGAAGAGAGAGAGTGTTGTAGCCATATATAGACACAAAAAGCTCTTTAATAGTATATTACTGATTTTTGTGGTTGTATTGTGTTCGTGTACGTATATATGTCAAAAATTTGTTATGAATTTTCAAAATTGTCCATTATTTCTATTAAATATAAGCTGCTCTTGCATTTTTTAGAGAAGAACTTGAGCTCTGCCAGTTGTTCACACTCACTGAGTTCTTTCTTTTCTGAGCTGGGTTAGAGCTCTCCTATCTATCCGACTCAAAGTTGGGTTTCAAATAAGGATAGGTTGTCAGATCATCCTCCTCAAGTCCTGGTCTCGAATGTAGTGGCTCTCTCTCGTTGTGCGCACCAAAGTGTACCTCAGGTAGGATGGTGAATGGGACTCTTGCTCTGTCTTTCTAACTCCTTAGCGGGTATGGAAAACTCTGGTCATTAATAATCATATGTGGGGTTGCACATAGTTTTGCGGATGTAACGATCTTTGCTTTATTGGTCCTCGAGTGTGGTTTGCTCCTCATACTAATGTCAGACAAGGGAACTTGAAGTTCTTTATTCATATATGGCAGACAGGAAGCTATCTGGAGGATTTGCAACTGGACCATGTATATTCTCTTGGTTTCTCATTAACATCATACAGTTAAAATAAAAAAGAGTGAAAAGATACGAGACCTTAAGCTAATATTGAACTGGCTCCACAAAAGTTATGATCTTCTAATTGGCTTCCCCTAATCCGTGATTGGAAGCCTCAGAATAGTAATGAGTGTACTGATTTCCTTGAGGGTCTGTGATGCTTCAGATGAGCGCTTACGTATTATATACTTTACCTAATATTTAACTCTCCTTCAAAAGCTAATTGCCGCCGTTCTTTATGATAGTAGTTAATCTCTAATATACTCTATAGTAGTCAAGCCTCACCTCTACTAAAAGAGATACTTTTTAAGTATAGAGTAATATAATAGTAGTGGGACAGGATTAAAAATCACAGACTATCTCACTCATTAATATAACTTATTCAATGCTGAGTGCGTGTATGATACTATAACTGTGAACTATGGTAGTGCCTAATTAATTATGGTATGCTAGACCATCTATTCACAGTACCTACCTCCGGCTATACTTCTTGACCCCATATTTATCAGATCATGAAGGCGTTTTCTGAGAATTCCTACAGTGGTTGCATTACTACGTTTTCTCTCTTACTACGATAGTATATGGAAATATAAAGTACCTTGTTATATGAGTAAGGTTGATATAGTATAGTAATTATGAGTACCGGTATATATATAAAATATATATATATATCATATAATGATATATATATATTAATATATATAGTAGTGATGCCCCATATAGTTAATTACTCACTGCGTATGAGGTAAGCAAGTATAACTCATGAGTGGTTAATCAGCTGGTTTCATTTCTAAATGTCTCTCTATATAATAGTATAGTTTTATACTCTATATTAACCTCTGTTACTATATTATATAGGCCTTTGACAATACCTATACATATATAGTAGCGTATGTGATCCGTCACAACCTATTCTATTTGTGCCATTAATTATATTATGTATCATTGGGGTTTGTTACTTACCATTCTTTTCTGACCTTAATTTCTCAAACTTACACTTATTAGCAGGCGGGTACATTATAGCAATAATAATATTGAGATTATATATTTTAACCTCTACCTCCTGATCCTAAATGATGTATGACGTTATCTACGACGTCCTACTGCGCGTTAGCGACAGGTAGATAATCTCATGCATTAGAGTATATGACTTGGAGGGCACACCCGTGTATGTATCTGTTGATGGAGGATTAACTTGTAATCTTTACATGCGGTAGGTTACATATATATCGTATTAACTTCACTCTAGTCTCTGAGGAGAATTATTACTTCTGTAAATGGTGTCTCTAAAGATGCGTGTTGAGGATTGTTGTTAAGAAAGTAGAGTTTCTTTCAAAATGAAGTGATTCTTCATCTGTGCTCATATAGCCGAGTATATTCGTCTTCACCCTCAAAACAGTTCAATATCCATACCCTTACCAGCTAACACAAGTTAATTTATCTTTTTATCAACTGCAATAGATATGTCACAAAGCAAGATTCAATTTGAACTCTAAGTAGAGCCCAGCAAAAAAGAATGTAAACGAATTTGTATAGGTTGGAAGCCAGGAACTGAAGCTAAAATTCCTTATTAAATCATGCACTAAAATAGATGACGTGATAAAACTTATCAACCCTATTCCAATGTAATATAAGACTCCGTCCGTTAAAAGAGTGTGATGTATGGAGTTTTTATTTAATTTGTATAATTTAATAGTTGAGAAAACTCTCCATACTTTAAGTAGATTTCTTGAATTCCTAAGCATAAGAAAGTATGTAATTATAAAAATGGCAAAGCCATAAAGAGCCACAGAGTTAACTAATAGTAACCCAATAGTGTTGTCATCCTTTAAAAATTTCTTTGCAATATTAATTCAATAATCAATATTCTTTACAATAATGATTTTGTTATATAATACGATATTACGCATTATAATAATCCGAGGATCTGTTCCAAGGCGAAGCGCTCTTTCCAGTCGTTGCTCTAGATCCAGGTCGGATATCACAGAGCTAATATCCTGCTTTTTTTTCCTGTTCAATGCTGCCAATTTACAACACGATCCCTCGCTATGACTTACAGAATCCACCAACACTTGCAAAACTCATAACAAAGCAGGATTTCCTAGCTCACTTGGTGAGGTATTTTTTTCTCTCAAATTGTTCCTTTTCTAACATCTATAGGTAGGTGTGTTTATTCACTCTTGTCGCAATGTAGCGAGATCGGAGCACTCGTTATGAGCCGCGAACACTCAAACGGAGACTAGCTGGCTGCGACACTGGACTCTCTCTTCTCTCATATTGACAAAGAGTAGTCTTAGAAGTGTCTCACACAGATTGTGTTACCGTGATGGTGTGCTGGTGTGTGTGCTAATTTTTCTAGTATTGCAACATTTCATATAGCTATTCTTCTTATGTCATACAACAGAATATTCTAACTGCAATAATTTTGCTTTTATGCTCTTTATTGAGTCGTCGGATTGGCCCATCGATTCCATAACTATACTGGACTATTGTCGCAAAGAACCACTCTGGTCAAACCTCACATTATATATAGAATGCAATATAATAATTCTAAGTGAAAATGAACGGCAGACACACGGCAGATGCACACAAACACAGCACACACACCACATGACACTCACACCACGTCACACACACACACGAGACGCATCTAATACTTTATGAATAATTGTCTAAAATAACCTACGTTTCACTTAGTGGATTCATATATATACTCGTGGTCTTCATTACTATATTAGTAGGTGAAAATAAGAGTTACTGATCACTTCTCTAGGTAGGTTAGGTCCTTGTGACTATCGATTTAGCGTCTTATTGTCATTACAAACTATCACCTCCATGGATTCTTATGTCGCGGAGGGTTCCCCCGACCTGCCCATTTTTGCTCCCTCCAGTTGTCCTCTTCACATTTGAATCATGTATTAATTCGATGATTCGAATATTCATATATCTCTATATCTGCTAATCAATTTTTAAAATACCGTCATCTAAGTTTGATAATGTAAATATGATGTCAGCGCATTCTTCAGAGCTTTTGTTCTAATTCAGCGCAACATAATCATTAAATCACAAATATCATTATTATTCTCTATAACGTACCAATATAGTGATCATACAGAATGGTTCTCCTCAAGCTCGCTATATCGTTATTGTAGTATAATCTAATGATCATAATTGGACTATAGAATGGAATAAATTAAAGACAATCATAATAACTCATCTCTCTCACCTTTTGACTATTCCGATTATCTATTTCGCTTTACAGTTATAAGGAAGGGAATATTATATATATCAACTTCTGTGTGTGAGTGATTTAGCATATCTATTTACTCTAGATTTTGAGTCTATCTATTGAGCCACGAGACTCCTAAATTTTAGTATTAATCAAATACTACTGAAAAAAGAAGGAAGGTACTACTTCATTTCGAGTGTGTAATAATCGCGGCTAGTGGAGATCCGCGTGTTCGCTCAATGATTTATAATTTTCAATTCTGCTTCAGCCTCATTTTAAAACATCACTTTACTTATATAAGGTATCATAAACAAATATAATATTACAATTGAAAACGTAGATAGCTTGTATATGTATTATGTTTATATCAAGATTTGGATTTTTGATAAAAAAATTTATTTCAGAAAACCAATTTAAAATATTAATCATTGGAAGTTTTATTTAGACTATATCATTTGGATTTTATAAAATTTATTTTCACGTATGTGTAGAGTATTTTACAGTACTTTGTGATGTGATAGCATTAATCGTAGTGTTTGCCAAGAGATACACCTTTATCCACATCCTATTTACCACGCTTTATAAGTATTTGTCTCTCCGTTTTTTCGACTCTGAACTGGATATAATGTGATCAATATCCTATAGGTTCAGATATTTCTTTTTTTATCCACGCTATCAGTTTCCTTCGCCTTAGGTTGGGGTACATATTATATAATACCTATCTTTATCTATTACTCGGAGTAGCTCTCACAATATTCGTTAGCTTGACCGGTTCAATACTACTCAGTATATACTCCTAATACTTAGTGATCTCTCATATATGTGTCACATATTTCAACAGTCCCTTCTGCTTGTGTTTACACTTCGCAGAACCACTACATGAGTTTGTTGGTAGTATTATCCCTTCCATTGAGTTATAGTTATATATTATATATATTGGTAACTGAATACGTGGATAACACGCAGGCTATGACTCATTTACTTCGACACATTATACTTAGTTGGCAGAGTAGAGAGACAGAAAGTAATAATCTAGACAATAAACAGAACTGGTAACTTACCAGTGGATTCCCTTTCCTAAAAAATGAAGTGTTTTTATGTACCGTGTGCGTCTACCCAATCGCCATCCTTTGCGTGTAAACCGCCTATCTCGCGGTGTGCCACTTTATCTTCCCTGTTCCTTTAGCTTCTCCCCAGATATCATTCCACTCCCTCCCCATCTCATCGGTCGTTTCTCGTGTATGGCAGTTGCAATTTGACCCTATGCTCTTCTCCAGTGCGAGTCCTGTTGGGTGCGGTAGACTGCTGCGACTCGACTCTGATAAGCTAGTATCGTCTCTGTGTGACTCGGTTCTCGCACAGACTCCGTTTCCTTTGTGGCTCAAATGTTTGGTTCTCTTTCATCTCACTTAAATTTCAGCAACAGACATTATGCGGACGTCCGCCTCCTGGAGTGAGTCTTTATTCTGGGTCACTCTCTGTGAATTTTATTAGACCGTCATCTCGTTCCATCACATACATTCTAGACCTTTACCTCCTTCTAATGTGTGATTCTCTAATCGTAAAGTGTGTCTCAACGTGCCTCCGGTGTTTGTTGAGTATTCCTCTTCAATCTCAGGGTCGATATCAATATCTATTCAGACTTGTGTTTGGTGTTCAGACTTATTCGATCGTTGCTCAAACAATGTTGTCTACACTTGACCTCACCTCTATAGCAAAAAGCAGACAAATAGTACAACTCTACCCTAGTGTCAGATTCTTCTGATATATTTTTTCTTATCTGTGGCGTATTTTGTTTTACTTCAGGCCACACAAAAGGCGGAAATATCACAATCTTTCTAAAACCAAGCTATAAACGTTTGCTCCTCTTCATAGTTTTCATATGCGACTGCCTTTAGGAGGAGTTCCAAGTGACAACTCACTATAAGTGTCGGCGATCACAATAAGGCATTTGCGCAAATACGTGTTTGTAGCGCGACTATGTTAGGAATTCTGTGTCACAAGGGAAAGATGCCAAGTCTGTAAGTTTTGGGCCTTTTATTCCCCTTATTGTTGTAGAAGAAGTAACAAATGACATTAACTAGATAAAAAGAGTATTATACCATTTCTTCACGCCTCTTTGTCTCCAATAATTACGATTGCGCGGGTTTAGGTTGGAATATATCGCTCTCACAATACGGTCAGTTGTAAAGCTTCTTTTAAAAATCAACACTAGCCCAATCTTGATTCCTCTTTATACTCCGGTCGAACCTGTCTCCTTTATTCATCATGGATATGAGAACATAATCCCCCATACTCACATTCATATTTAGATAATGCATGATTGATATCTTAGTCTCCATTTTAATCATAACGATGATTATTTTATTATAGCCTTGCTATGTTTATATATTTATTTTCTCTCAAGTGTACAGAATGAATAATCCTTTTTTTTCCCCACCCCTCTATCTCACTCCTCTCTTTCACCTACCTGGATTACGCCCTTAGGCCACCCCTCATTGTTCAATCAAGTGTGAGTTGAACGATTTCATTCGCGACTTGTTGAAATACAAAGATCATGCTTGGTTATATATCTGTGGTTTGGATTGATAATTTTGATGATTCACTTTTGATGCTAGTCTCGCGAAAACTCAAGCTCCGAATTTACTAAGATTGCTAGTCACCACTGGCGTAACCATCTGCGCTGGGATAGTATAGCAAAGAAAAAGCATTGGGTTGAGAATATATAGTCATTAAGAGAGAGGCGAGAACAGCTTTAAACCACCGTACTCAGGACGCTCAAGAAGAGCGCTTCTCTTAAAATGAGCCCATTTGATTTATGCCGACGTAAAATATTCTGCCCACCATTCTCCATACTGCTAAGCCTTTTCTTGCGGAGTGAATGAAAACAATTTGTGAAAGCTCTCGATCAGACAGCACAATGTTTCTACTGTATATGCTATACCTTTTCTGCTCTTAATGTAGAAAAGAAAAAAAAGCAGGAATATTCACTGGACCGCATATCAGAAAGTTACTAAATGATCCACAATTTGTTACATCAATGCCTCCTATTGTGGCAAGAGCATGGGAAGTATTTGACAATGTTTTGAAAAACTTTCTAGGAAACAGGAAGTCACACAATTATAAGGACATAGTGAAAGAGCTCTTGTCCAGTTTTCAGTTAATGGGATGCAACATGTGCATTAAATTGCATTACTTGCACAACCATTTGGAAAAGTTTCCATAGAATTTGAATGATTCAGCGAATTGAAAGGAGAGTGGTTTCATCAGGACATCAGAGTAATTGAAGAACGATATCAAGGCAAGGGGGACCATAATATGATGGCTGACTACTGCTGCAGCCTTAAGAGAAATGTTCCTGATGCTGCACAAAAAACGTGAGGACATCAGGGTAATGGAAGAAAAAGAAAGAAATCAAGGCAGGTGGAACCGTAATATGATTGTTGGCTACTGCTGGACCCTTATGAGAAATGTTTCTGATGCTGCACACAAACGACCCTCTTTACGGAAAATATTTACCTTCTAATGCTTTGCACTTAATGTTATGGGCATTTTGTACTTTTTATAGGAAACAATAAATCTATATTGCTCGGATTAACCAATGTTTTACAATTTTGCTTTGCGATTTATAAAAAATATTAAACCACGATATTCAATAAAGGTTAAATATCAATGTGATTTAACTCTTATATATTCCATAACATTATTTCGGTGACTTCTAAACCACTTTAAAATTCTTAAATTTTGAAAATTTCAACATATACGAGGGGTATCTTATCTCACAAGTGTGATGGGATACGCACATACAATAAAACTGAAATCAGCACAACAAAATTACTCATAATCGGATACAAAACCTCGTGCCGGAAAAACCATGTCGACCAGTGTAATTATACAATTTTGATTGAAACCAAAAATTGCTCAAATTCGCATTAAAATATACATGAGAAATTATTAGAAAAAAAGAGATTACTGACGTTTTATAATAATATTTTATTAATGTATATATATAGAGATAACATTAATTTATATAATATTAATATGTATTATATATAATATCTATTTAATGATAAAATAATTAGAATATAAAAAAAAAAGTACTGAATGATGCATAAAAAAATATAGTGACTATCTCTGATAATAGATGCTAAGTGTAAATAAGAGATTCACCATTAATATAAATAATAGTTAATATAATAGTATATTTGGATTATGAATAATATTATATATTAATATAATAATATTTATAGTTAATATATATATAATAATGTATTCATGCATTTTATATATAATAATAAAATAATATATATTATATTTAAAATAATCTTATAATATATAATTCATTGGATTAAAATAATAAATAATATTATACAATTTAAAGTGAATTTATAAATTATTTAATATGTAAATAATAAATAATTATTATAAATTAATTTAATATATTTATAAATAATTATTATTTATCTATATTAATAAATATAAATATATATATATAATTATAATAATTATCTTTTGTAAATATATAAATATATGTACATTGGAAATATAAGGGTATTTAAATAAATAAGAAGTATTTATAAGTATTTAATAATAATAATAAATTATGATTAATACTTAATAAAAATAAGTACTTATATAAAATTCTATATTAATAGTATATTATATATATAGTATTAATAATAGATATAATTTTTTTAATAATTTTTTACAATAATTTATGTGAATATTTTACCATAATTATATAAAATAATATAGTATGATATACTATATATAGTATATAGATAATAAATATTAATTAATAAATAATAATATATTAATCAAATTAATATTATATCTTAATTTAAGGTAATAAATAATATTAATATTTTAATTTATAATAATAATATATAATATAAATAATATAATAAATAATAATGATAATTAATAATTAATATAAATAATAATATTTTAAAATAATAATATAATTATATATAATATTTAATAAGTAATTATATTATAATTAATAATATAATAATATAATAATATAAAATACATAAATATATAATAATTAAATATATAATATAGAATAACAATGATATAAACAATGCTCTTTGTCATAATAGATAATAAATAACAATATATAATAATATGATTAAAGATAATGTTTATATAAATAATATATAATAAATATAAATAATAATATAAGTACGTAGGAAAATGATATTGTGTGTGTGATTGTATAGAAGATAAAAACAATTAATTCAGATCATTTTTCATTAAATAATAGTGTTCAAAAAAAAAAATATAAAAAATCACAAGATCAATATATATCTCCATTAATAGGCTAGTTATAATTTCGTTATTCTCAGTGTTAATTGTAGCACTATCGGATTTAGATCATGTAATGTAGCAAATGTATTCATTAACTTGTCAGACTGAAGTCCAGTCCATCCGTAATATTGTTTACTCATTAAATATGTTACTGTTACAATTTATTATTTCTCCATACAAAACATAAATTGCAATCAGGACCAAGATAAGGTAAGAAAAAAGTAGACCTAAAAGATGTGACTTATTGATGGTTTACTAAATTTGGTCGAGCTTTGATTATTATATATTATTTTATTAATTTTAATTTTATTATTAAATTATGTAAGGTTACTTTATATTATTTATGTAAGTATATATTATTTAGTTATTTATTAATTATTTTACATTGATCACCGCCTTATAAAAATTTCAATTCTTTAGACCATCAAAATGTGTAAAATGCTCCTATTATTTGTATGTTATCGAAATAAACTGCCAGTGTCGTTAATACGAGGTTTTACTTCAGATTATGCAGTTATCCAATAGAATCGTTACTCACATTAGCAGCAATTATATTCTTTATTCGGATTTGTCATCATTATGTAATTGACAGATAAGAAGGTCATTAATAATGACCATTCAAGAGTGATAACTGTGGATAGAATAAATCTTGAGGAAGACAATTATTAATTGATTTCTTTAATTGGGTGAAATCCATTTATATATCTAGATATAACATGGAGTAAGATAGCGAAAATAGAATTCATACTTATTTAATATAATTTTCTCATTTGAATATTCAGAATATCTATTTTTATATTTGTAATACCGGTGATGTAGTAAATGTATATAATTATAATATATTATAATTTATATGGATAATATATATAAGATTATATTATATCTTGTATAATTTTAATTAATTATAAATCTATAAACTTTAATATATGAATAGAATAGAGTCTATTTGATATATAAATTTAATAAAATACATACACAGATATAAATCTTGAGATCCATTAAAATTGTTCACTCACTCATATTTCTTAGTTAGGATTTTGATAGTTCACAGTATTTAGTTTTTAGAACATAACGCAAGAATATCGATTAACTGTTCGAACACGAAATAATTATATGATGTTTTTATTATTTTTGTCATTCTGAACAATTAAGATAAGGTTTGTGGTTTAGCTATCATTAAATTCTAGAAAAATGTGTACATACATTATCTTCAAAAGCGGTTTAAAAAATGCAGAACACAATACTGATTTATCTTGTTAATCTGCGGCTTTTATAATTCTAGCCCACAAAGGCGTTACAAAAATTACATTTAACAATATATGCCTTGTTATATTTACACATGACCGTTCGTGAACCGAATGACAAAGTATGTGTTCTATTCGTAGGAGATTACCAAACATTTGTAGAGAATTGAGAGGTATATAATCACAAGTAAGAATTGTGCAAACTAACAGTGTAGTACACCTGTGATTGGTGGTGCAAACAAACCATACTGTAATATGATTGCTTATTTTGGCTTATCTAGAGCGTATAAAACATTACTTATAAAATCAATGATATTCCACAAATCTTCCAAATACTCCGTAAGCCCTTCTTTCCACAAGGACTTAAGATTTTCAGTTGAGATTGAAACGAAGAGGTAGTTAGAGACATATAGTTTGACTCTGGCCGTAAGACTAATCTTCCGCAGTTGTTTGATTTTTTAGAAAAATTTTCTATTACTATTGATGTGTCGGTATTTAATTCTCAACAGAGAGGGGACAGCTTGTACTGTATATGTTCTTTCGTCAAAGTATGAAACATTGTTTTTAATTGATAGGAGGTCGTCCTGGACTAATCTTAGGTAAATGGTGTACATAAATATTTTATATGGATAGAGATGGATATAAGTATTTAAAACAGTTAATGAAATGTGAGTTTATACTGCGGTGGGGTTGTTATATTGCTTTTCTGCTTTGGTACCCGTCTCTGTACCCGTTTGTACTAGAGAGAAGAAAGGTAAGAAGGTTTGATTATCATTTCGAAGAAAAAGTATTAGGAAAAAGGTATCAAGGCGGAGTGATAACCGTAATTATTGATGGTCGTGACAAATGGCTGTAAGGCATGGAATAATGTCGTACTGATCCTGTGGCACGCTCCAATTGCGGCTGCCCTGAGAGATCATTTTGTGTTTCATGTGTGGTTGTTGTTAAATAGAGATGAAGATCCAGATAAAGTAATGATACGGGAAATGTATTTATTCCGTCTTGGGGGGAATTCGATTGGAGAATGTATATCAGAGTTGTTTGAAGTATTTGACTATCAAGGTTGTCTCAAGTTTCATCAAAATATGAGTAATTAATTGGTTATCGCTTGAAAGTTTTGAATATGATTATGGACGTTGGATGATCGATTTATTATTAAATGTTTATTTTGTTGAGTAGGGTTAAGTTGGGGTCGTTATTGATTCTAGACATGATGGGGAGTGAGGATAATGGAATGTATTGTTTATAATGTTTGGAGTATTTATGTGGGAGGAGAGAAATGATCAAGGAGATAGAAGGATTTGATAGTCTAAGTAAGGTGATGGTTGTCGGTGGTGTGTGGTTAGGTTAAGTCAATGGTTACGATAGGTCTTTGTTTACATTCGGACACCTAGGGTGTCTTAAAGGATTATGATGGTAAACTGGGTGAGTGTCTGACTATATTAGAGGGTATATAAATAAAATTGAGTAAGTATTTACTATATATATAATCACTGTGGTTAGGTGAGCATCTAACTATTACTATATAACCGAAGTTATTAATTATATAATTAGATATCAATACACTTATCTTGGTGCCTGCCTACTTATAAATAATATATATATAACTAATAAATATAATATATAAATTCTTTAATGCAAATATAATAGGCTCTCGATTATATTTATCTTGATATTCTTAGTAATATTATACAAAATATTTTAGGATAATTTACTTCATTATTATATATAGGTTTCTAATTACGATATCATTTATTTAAAAATTAACCATATATTATTCTAATACAAAGTAATAATTATAATTATATAATTATCGCGCTATTAGAGTAATGGAAAATTATAAAGGATAAATAATTAAGTATAAATTATGAATCATAACACTTAGGTATAATTAATAATGATAATAATAAATACAAACTAAAATATAATTAGACGAAGGAACATATTATCTTTAGAATACTACTCTGAGAATTAGTGTAATAATCATTGGTTTAATAATAAGATCTATAACATAATAAATAATATATAATAAATAAGTACTATACTTAATATTATGGTAACCTTTCTCTTACCTAAAGGATAAAACAACTGTTTGGAACAGACAAGCTCTATTCCTCTGTTAAAATAAAATAGGGTGTTTCAAAAATAAAATTTATATCGAATCCGCTCACTAATTCTTTTTTCTCTAATTAATTTTGATTCACCTCGTTCGTGGCATTAATTTTAGCAACTTCGGGATTCGACCCATGAACCAGTAGCAAATGTTTCCACAAACTTTACCACTGAGCTACAGTCCACTGTTATAAACAATAGTTTACAGTGAAGATCAAAATTTAGATTATAGTTTCATCATTTTAAGAAAATTAAGAGAATTTTAATAAATTTTTCCTTTTATCTCTTTTTATTTTTTAATTTCTTTTTATTCGATAAAAAGAGTTGCAGAGACACGAATGATGAGGTTTTCAAAGTTCATGTAGTGAGTGTCATGTGCAATAACGTATCCCTGCTATTCATTCTCATTATAACCTCTATTCAACCTCTTTATTATTAATTATATTTTGATTATTATTATTGCTGGATATTTTATTTCATTTATATATTATATTTTTGATTATTTATATTTCTTAATTACCAATTTTGTATTTTTTTCAATTATACCATCAAAAAAATTCATCATAAATTATTATCTAAATTATGTATATTATATATTATATAATTAATTATTCTTATTCTTATGATTTTGTAAATATTAAACTATAAGATTATTAAATGTTTTTTATTATTTTCATATTTATTATTGTATTGATGTTAGATTATTTTTCTGGTATTGCTGTAATATTTTAATTCTTAATTATTATTAAATTTGCTCCGACTACAAAGTGGGTTAAACTAGCATTGTTATCAATCTCAGACTTTGCGCTCGGGTCTAGCTTCAGAATGTGTTTGTGCGCGACATTCTTGAATCTTTCCCACACAGATGCTCATGATTTTCTTACCACTACACCAGAATTGCCAGTCTTCCTATGACGCATTATATTTTTTTTATGGCGATTTATGTCTCTACGCCGTGTCCTCTGACAAAGAGCTTTATTGGTTGTGTTAATCCTTTCCGATTTTTTTTGGCTTTAACTATGAAATGTCCTGTTTCGGTGTGATCCATTTAGTGGATTGAGAGATATGGGAGGACCCGAAAAGTATTTCAACATTTACTACAGTTAGATTGTCCTTTGGGTATATTCAAAATACCTTCGTTTTTGTTTCGAGGTACTCTGTGATGTAGAAAGTCTATATAATTAGGTGAGTAACTACCTAATATAAATGGTTACCCTCATTAGTAATATATTATCACTAATAATACTATGGAGCTTTATATATAAATTATTGCTTTATTATAGGAATAATCAAAAGCTGTCTTAAATAATTATTATATATAATAATTATTACCCTCGTTGGCAACAAGGAGAGCCTATACTCAATCATAATATATATATTATATATTTCATATTTACCCATATTATATTTATATATAACATATGCTAGTGCTTATATATATATATAGTAATTTAGTATTTATATATATATTAATATATATATGGCTGAGGTGTTTTGATATATAATGATATATATATTTTAATATATATTTATATTATAATTATATAATAAAAAAAGATAATAACCTATAACTGACAACTTTTATCTAATATTATTTAGTTTATTTATATATTATTGATATATACCATTTATATTATATATATATTATTATTATTTTTATATTATTAATATATTTATATAATATACTTATATATATTAATCGTTTCTTAGATATATATATCTATGTATGTTAATATACTACTATATGTATTACTAAATGGTGGCCTCCCTATATAATAATAGTATAATTTATATAATTATACTTTATATACTATACTTTAATATATATATATTATATATACTCGTAAGTATACTATATATATATAATTGTTTATATATAAGATTATTCATATTATTAATCACTATAATATTATAAAACTGGCTTCTCAATAGTAATATATATTAAGGTAATTGTTATATGAAATAATAAGTGTATAAATTAAATTATATTATCTATATTACATTATTATTTCTTATACCTACTATATATATATTATATTTGGTATATATATAGTTTTTATTCTTAGCTTATATATATATTCATTTATATTTATTTTATATACTAATATATATATTTATCGATTATAATTATAATATATATTAGTCTATATCTGAAATAATATACTTTATAATAGTTCATAATATATTCATTTATCTATTATATATATTCTTATTATCCTCTCATCAAGAATATATAATAATTCCCTAGCCATTAAACGCACTATAGTGTGATATTATGTAGTTATTCTATTATTATATATGATTTTATCATATCAGGGAGTGGTGTGTATAGTAGCGATACACTGTTATATATTATTATCTAATTCATTTTCTGCACCCTTACGTACTAATTATTATAGAAATCTACGATATTTTACTAAAACGATGGTATGATAATTATAATAGGATATATGTTACTTCCTATGATTTCTCTCTCAATACCTAATAGTATTCCAGTGAGGGGCGTGCGAATCCACGGAGTACTCTTTGGTTCCGACGTACGATCTGACTCGTCTGGGTGACAATGTCTCGATGCGCGAGAACGTGACGCCATCCAGCCCTTGGAGGCGAGTGCCGACTCACCGAATCGCGTGTGTGATGAAATCTTGAATCAAATCCGCACACGAAACTCCAGTTAAAAGCCTTGAATCCGATCCGAATCCCGAATCCGGACTTCGAATTTTCCATGTTTTATACAAAATTAAATAAAACCACAAAATTTGAAAATGATTTCTATTCAAATTATTTTTATGGATATATAAAAAAACATTGTTTTATTTTTTTTTATTTTTTTTTTATGCTCTATTCTCATTTCTTAATATTTTATTTCTCATTTTTAATTAAATATTGTTATACTTTATAATATATAATTACATAGATAATATAAGGTATAAAAATAGTAATATATATAATCTAACAAATATATATAATTTTAGAATATATTTGAAGTTTATATTATATATATATATTATATATTTGATAGGTTAGGTATAAATATTAAGTTGTGTCTAGGATTTATCTGCCTTGAGTTGAATATTGCTTTTAGTGCTTAATAATAATATTTTATTACTTTATATTGTTCTAATATCAAATATATTATATATTTATAATAATATATAATATTTATAATAATATATCATAAAAAAAACTTATATACTATAAGTAAATACTATACTCTAAATATGTTCACTCTCTATATAATAATAAACTAAAACATATATTATACTTAGTGATAATATATAATCATAATTATATATTTTACATATTATTATCTACATGGGCAGTCGTCTCGAGTGGGGCGCAGGTGCGGGGCAGCTGCCCTTTAGAAGAGTTCTATTTCATTACCAGATGCGAAAAGTATTTGGGTTTACAGTCCTTTTATGGGGTATTCAATTTCCTATACCGTAACTAACAGAACACAAGCATAGATTATCAAAAGGACCAAAGGTCAGGATATATGTTTTTAGGTTTTCAATACTCTCATATTAAGCGTTTAGTGTAAATTGTTGTATGGGCAGTTGAATCTCGCCATCTATATTTTGATCCGAGGAGGACTGTAACTCTAAATTACGGCCCTCGGGCCTGACTGTTAGGGCATAGATAATCACTACTCTATACTACATTATTTAATTTAATTATATTATTATTATTGATATGATATTATTATTCATTAATATTTTTATATTAATCCTCTCCTCTATAAACTATACTATATATACATATTTCTTTATAGGTAGCCTATGGCCAGCTTAGAAGATAGACCGCGATCTGCGTTATCTTAATAACTATAGAAATTTCTGAACAGGAAAAGGTAAATACCTTGATATGGATCATGTAGTCTTAGTCGGAAGATGTAAAAAAATCAATCTAAACACATACCAATGCCCCACAGTGGAGAGATGTGTAAAACAATATTTATGGAATCGTTTGATAATTAGATTTTAGTTAGGAAATGTACAAAAAAAAAAATATAAAAAAAAAATAAATTGGCTTATTTTTATATTGAGCTCGAGAGCCGCGGGGGTACACGAAGTTACTATATATATATTATTTCAGTATAATATATAAATATACTTATAATATTATATATATTAATTATATTAGTATACTATTATATTATCCTATTTTAAATTTTATTGTAAAGTATATATTATTACTATAATAAATATTCGTATGATTTATTATATTAATTTTAAAAATATTTTATCTACAGTATATTGATTAAACAGGCTGCTTCTTATGGTATGTTATGTATCCACGGTCTATGTTTATTTAGGGTAGCTCGAGCCGACGGGCTAAATCACAAGGTAGAGGAGAAACGTATTTCCATTACCCCTAGAGGGTGAGGGCGGACGGAACCATCCGACGACACCAATAACCAAAGCGTGTGTGGTCGGAGACCTCACGGTAGGAGGAACTGATCCTAGCCCCGTAGTTCCCTGAGGTCCGAGGACCCCGACTCCTTTCCATCTCGGTCAGGAGGTATACCCTGGAGGGTATTTCTTGAGTAAAAGAAACCTTAACTTATTACTAGAGTCTATTTATTTTAAACGGTTATCGTATAAAGGGTTACTTAAATTAGTGCTTGTTGCCCTGCATATTACTATAATTTTAACTATAATTTTGATAAATTGATTAAAATGTTCAATAACCAAATTTTATTTACCAGGTTTCCAAATATTATCTTTTTATCGGTAAAGTAAATATAAGATATGTGACATTTTTTTTTCTTAAACTAAATTTATTACGAAGCATTTCCAACCAAATGTTATATTACGTTTCCGGTAATTCTGTTGTAGTGGTTTTGTATGGATCTTGATGGCTTCTTAGAAGCTGATGACACTTCTAAATTAAAATACAAATATAATTAATATATATTAGTTTATAATCACGCAATAGTATAATTAGATATTCTTATAATTATATTTAATTATATATATAACGATTTTATATTATTTCCATAAATAATGCAAACAAAAAGCAACTAAACAGTCATTACTCATATATTATGACTCTGTAAAATAATATATATACTACTCATATGTACACAACACAACCAAAGTGCATTCAGGCTTCGTTTAAAGGCCCGCACTTTGTACAACGACTCGACTGCAAAGCCATTAAAAATAACCAATCAGGTGATAGGAGTACCGTACACAGGAATTAAAAAGCGCCTTTTCGATAGCTATTCAGATGACATGTAGTTCGTATGTCATTTATCATGTTCCTTGATATTAAGACGTGTAGTACTCATGCATTGTTTATGAGACCAGCTACTGATAAAGTGCACGTCAATTTCAAAAAAGACAACTTGATACTCGTCGTTACATACTAGCAGCAATTCAAACTGATTGTGTGGAATTCGAAGTGTTAGGCCTATCAAGGCTTCACATCGGAAAGCTCGAAGAAGAATTCACTCGATTCCATTGTGTTTAAAAGAGCATATCAAAATCAGACTGTAGCAACTGGGACTTGATATGAATAATTATACCCAGTTCACTCATCTATCCAGCAACAAAGAGTCGCGCAATATGCTTAATTAATTTCCCGTATCTGTGAGTTACTCCTAACTCTTATCTTTGATACTCGGTCGATTACTCACTAGATAAAAATATAACCTAGTAATTCTTAGCGTCTTACACAATCTACCTCTCTTTCCACATAGGCCTACCTGCCCACTCAATCGATGAGTATACGGAATGATAAGACGAATTCATTTATATAGCTATACACGTCTCTCATCACTTGAACCTATAGAAGACGAACGGCTAGACTTTGGTACAACTATCCGGCCTACACCAACATTAGAAAGGACCAAGAAACTGTAAGTAGATGTACGAACTAAAATCTTTATATTATAGATCTCCAAGTCGTAAAGGAGACAGTAACATTTCTTTCCGTCGACGGAACACCAAGACATTTGAATAGATACTACTTCGCCCAGCCATCGCACACCAGTACACGATACGAGCCTCACTCTTTAAGGTACTGCTTCTGCGCGGAAATCAGATTGGCTATCTAAACGTACTCCTATGGAAGCTACACAGTTAAAACGGCGGTTGCTCATGATGAGTGTGCACAGAAATTGTGTGACAATTAACACAAGCCACACACACATTGCGATCTATTTTATTCAACAAGATATGGTTGACGTCGTAAATATTGACCTTAACACAATCCCACAATCCTATACCAAAAACCTCCCATGGATTTATACATTTCTTAAATATCAATTTTGCCAATTCTGCTCTATTATGTAGTTATTATTCTCAACTATCGTAGCTTTTGTATGTGACATGTCTATATGTTTTATTAGATATTTTAATTATATAAAAAGATTAATCAAATAGTAAATAAATTACCCATAAAAATGTTTCTAGTATAATTTGCACTGTCTATATTTATATACTTTGATAGTCTCTTATAAACAATAATAAACTCATATAAGATAATATCAATCTATAGATATATATAGTATAATAATATACACCGAAATACAGTTATACTGAAATTAGTAATTCACAATGTTTATGTGCCCTATATAATTATTTATATATATTATAATATATTAAATAATTTAGATTTCCCGAGATGAATATTTATAATAATAAATATTAATATAAATTATTAAATGATAGATATTTAAATATTATATAATATATTTCTTATAATTATTATAATATATAATATAATATAATTAATATAATATAATTATTATCTTTGATTAATTATATTATATTTAAATTAGATTATCATAATATTAATATTAAAGTATTATTTATAATAATATATAAATAAAGTATTTATTATTATATTATATATTAATATATATAATTTAAAATATAATTACTTTAAGTATTTTTTTTATATAGAAATTGAAATAATAAGAAAATCAACTGATTATTTAAATATAGTATCTAAGAGTAAGAGGACGTGGATTTCAATCTCGTGACAGTTGCAGTGGAGATATTTTATAGTAAAACAGGGGCTCGAAAATTAAAAAACTACTACTGCTATAAACCGTTTAGGTGGCTGCTTGAGTATGGGATAGCCGGCTGACTTAGAGTTGGATATTCTACTGTGGTGCCACCGTGTTACCCACCTTCTAAGGGGTAAAAGACACAGTTAATAGTAAGTTGTAATATATATCTATAATATTATAAATATAATATACATATATATTATATGTATAATATATAATATAATATAGATAATAAGTTTACTCATTCTCAGGATATAATGTAAAGCTTATACCTTGATTACTTCATGGAATCTATTAATAATCCTATATAGATTTATATACTTATACGTATCTATATTATGAATAAGCTTTTTTAGCTTTTAGCGTTATTATCAAAAATGAATCAGTGTTCGATATATTTAGGTATATTTATATATAAAGAATAATAATGTAATATATATATGTTAAAAAATATTTAAAAATAAAAATTATTTAGATAATATAAAGTAAAGAAAATTATACTGACTACGTATAAAAAATCCCAAATAATCCTACTAAATTAGTAATGATAATTCCTTCCTTGGTAATATAATTTTACTCTGAAAATGTCATAAAAATTGAATTATTATTATTTAGGGATTACTTTTATAAATTTTAAAAAGTTAAAGTTAAATATCGTAAAATATTGCGATTTAACTAATATGTTGAAGGATTATGATCTTAGTAAAAATTAAAAATTAAATTGTTTTTAAAGAGGTATGTGCAACTATTTTTTGCTTCGAGTTTATCCCAATTTACACCCCCTTAAAAATAGACATAGTAAGTAATGATTCGGAATTATCAGCCAATTGTGACCCTATAAACCTAAACGTGATTATTTGCCCTCTAAACGTTGTTTTGCGGACGTTTATTCCTCACGAAAATTAGGTAATTTATCCCTATTTTTCACCAATTTTTCAAAAATTATGTCCTTGACATTTTTCGAATCAACTCCTAGAATTATTTTCGAAATGACTTTCAACACTTGCAATATTCAATAGGATGAGCTGCCCCGTTTTCTACACAAAGTCCACCTTTGATCGAAGTTTTTGAAGTTCTCGCTGCTCAGCTTTGCCAATTTCAAACACTTTTGGAGATTTTAAAAATGACAAATTGCCGATAATTTTCTTTACGTGTTGCGGGCAGAGCTCGAAGACCTAAAGATAAGTTTATCAGGGCCTATGTATTCCGGGAGAGAGTGCTCATGTTCTGATCAGATAATATGTCTTAAGTTATGTAATTAGTTTATGCACTTGATTTACTAATAGAGACAGAAATTTTACCAAAAAACATCACCAAAAATTTTTGAAATTTTAAAAATAATCATTTTAATATACAAAAACGTTATCTAAGTAAAAAAGAAATGGAATACATCGTCCGAACTTTATTAAAGACTACCTAGAAAATGTGATGTGATCGGACAGGTAGAAAAAAATAAGTAAGCATCTCACCTCTTTATTTTTCAAATCGTTATTGAAAATCGTTAGTAATAGTGATAAAAATTGTATTATTAATTTTCATATCATCATTATCAATGTAATCAAAATTTTTAGGGCTTGTATAAACGTGGAGATGCATCTTTTTTTATATTAATATTGATTTTGATATCTAAAGAAGATTTTTAAAAAATTTCCAAAAAGAGAAAAAATTATTCTTTTATGAATTTAGTTTTTCGAAAAGAAAAACAATAAGTCTAATGGCAATAATGACGAAAGAAACTCTATCCTTAAAGATAAAAGCCACATAAGTAGTCATTCTCTTCTAGATTATATTTATGCCCTGAATTTCTCCACTTCGCCACAGAGAAAAAAGAGATATATATATTAATGTGCATTTTAAAATCCAAAAGAAGTGGTCGTAACAATAGGGCACAACGAATGAGCAAACATCAACACCATCGGATAGCCGTCTCTAGTGAACTTTTGCAGGGGAATGGTCCATTATGATCCCAAGTTAAGGGAAGTCACTCTACGAAAAAATTCTGGACGTTGATTCGAAAATACAATAGTACAACAAAAAACCTCACACAACTTATGCCTGAAGAAACTGTTAACTTAGAGAAATGACTACTCCAAAAATACATCAGAAAACACAAAAAACACATACGTCATTTAGAGGTAGCAAAAATCTACAGTTGATGTTTACTAGTTCAGAAATTTCGGTACTGAATCATTCCGGAACTTTTTACATATATTTTAGGGGTGAAAATTGGGCGATAGTAACGAGAAAGACCCAATATTGGCCCTATCCTTATTATAGACATTCTCTTAAAAAATTATTAGGTATTTTTCCTAATGTGTATCAGGAGTAACTCTATTATCTTCAAATAATGGCCGTTATGATTAGACCAGAAAAATAATACGAATTATGCATTATTGAATGGCCTCCTACAGCACTCCTGTGTTTGGCTCCTAAATGGCTGGAATTTTAATTTTTAAATTTGTTTTTGTTCTTACATTTTGATTCGATTTTTTACAATCCTGTAGAAAACAGAAAATAGATCGGTTAGAATCCGGATTCGGAATCGAGCTCGAATCCGAATCGTATAAGTGTGTCAAAAATGCATGAGAATCCGAATCGCGTCGAGTCCAGCACACCTTGGATTCAAATCCGAATCCGAATCCGATCCGGATTGGTGCCGGCTTCGAATCCGAATCCGAATCGAATCGCAGCACACGATATCGATTCGAAATCCGATTCCGAAATAACCGAATTCAGAGAGCTACGGTATCGGATTCGATTCCGAATTTCTACCCTTACCGCTGTGGATTCGGAGTTTCGACCCATCCCAACTAGACATATATAAAATATAATATAAGTATAACTATATAGAAATAATAATAACTTAAAATTAATTATTTAAAGTGGAAAATATATAATGTAAATAACCTCAATCGTCATATAAGACAACACTCTCATACTATATAATATAAAAATATAAAATATAATAAATATATATATATATTAATGATAATAGATATATCGCTCTTTATATATTACGGCAGAAAATAATTTAGGGTTAAATAAATATAATATTAATGATTTTCACGGTTGTTTTCTCAATAATATTAAATATAATAATAATAATAAGTAATACAAGATACGAAAACTGACAAGGAAAACTGGGAGAACAACTCACCTATAAAATAAAAGCGAAGTGCAGATAAGTATTAAGGTGGCTAAGAAGAATAAAATAATAAAAAAAAAAAAAAATAAAGAAATAAAGCAGAATAAATTAATAATAGATGAAAACAGAAAATATCGAAAGAAAATAAATAAATATATATATAAAGATAAAGAATAAATATAAAGAAAATGAATATAGAATTATAATATGAATAATAAAAAGATTAAAGAAATAAATAAAAATAATAATAATAATATATGATATAAATATATAATAATATATAAAAAATAATATAATAGAAAAATCAAACTTTAATGAACTAATTTAGAAAAAAATAACTAAGTTGTAATCCTTTTTAACCACCCCAATTAGATCTTAAAAGCTAAATCAAAATTTGAAAGTTATTTGAACATCTAATATTTATAGGTTTAATCATGAGTATTTCAGTTACACCGGAAAAAAATGATAAGGAACACTGTCACCAACGATAGTTTGAGATAATAATACAACAACTAACCACAACACGAGAAAAAGGCAAGGACAAGCAGTATATTGCAACCACAACAACATAAACACTATTGCTGAAGAATCACAGTTAAAATATGATTTCAGAGAAAATAGGTTCTCAAATATGAAAAAAAAAGCTCAGAAATATGGAGAAGAAAGCAATGAAGAAGGAATAAATATAAAATGGAATAATGCATTTAAACAACTCTCTACTCGCAGAAACATAGATCAACAACAATTCGCGCGAATAATGAGACTGATCTCTCTTGTCTCAATAATCTTAATCAAACAAGACACAAACAAGACATCACACAACTATAGAAGGCGAATCGCAATGACGACTACTATATTTCACTCTCATACTGCAACAGCAAACACTAAACAACAATAGTCTCGATATAAAACAACTTTCAATCTTAAAATCTTCTCAATGTACTCAACAACAACCAAGCTCTAACTAAACGCAGTATAACCAAGGAAACAAACATATCTCTATCTTATTGACAAAACACCAAAACTTGTGGAAGAGAAAACGCAAGACGCGACAACCAAGTGTACGTCTAGACTATTGCGCTTTACCCAACTTCTTAATTCTAGGCTCAATATCTTCTCACAATTTACAGATAAATAAGAGAACTGATTCTCGCTCTGCTGAAAACCGTAGGAAACCTGGAACATCTAAAGGTTCGAACAACAGAAATATATAAACTTATCCACTCAAGATGAATTACATTTATCAGCTTTCATACGAAGTTTTGTAAGATCGGCGGTTATAAAGATAATAACACCAACAACAATGGATAAAAGAAAACTTGTCTATAGATAAAGTATACTGAGTGTTGAGTGTTAAACTTTAAGACTCTTTAGTCATGGAACTATTACTAAATAATAAATAAAATATAAAATATATATCTTATATTATAAAGAATTTTTAATATATAATACTAAATATATTTACAGGATATGTTAACTTACCTCAATGGACACATATTAATTTATTACACTCAACATACACTTAAGTTACTTGTTAGATAATAAAATTAGTTAATGTCACATTTTAGTTTTAGAAAGACATAAAATATATAGCAAAATCTGTCCATAATGTTTCTTAATATTATTCATTCTTAAACAGATTAGTAGTTAGATGGTTTAGCTTAACGCTAAATCGGAGAAAAATGCTAGTAAACATACCTTTTACTTTCAAGACGTAAATGCCACAACATATAGTGATAATATTTTTGATTAATTCGGCTGTTTATTTAGCCACCACAAACAGCGTGAATATCACAATACTCTTCTTAAAAACTAGCCTTGTTTATTTAAAATGCCGTTAAGGAAGGGGACAAGTACAAACGTTGATGTGTAGAAACTAAGAGTTAACCAAACAATTTGTGGAACACAATATGAGCGTTATCGTCCAAATGAAAAGAATGGCAAAACTAATGTGTTGTATGCTGATGGTATTTAGACGTCGACAAAACATAAAAACAAACAGTACAAATAATAAATTGCACTCATTTCCCATAGGATTGTTAACTTTAAATTAGAACCAAGCACAAACCACATCTAGACGCTCAAACAAATCAACACTCTACTCTCATTTCACTGGACACCGCGGCCTCTCTGACTGAATATAGATCATATCCAACTGAAATAACAGTCCAGTAAGAAATACCACGCTATTGTTTTAAGTTACACCGTATTCGATGCTGAACGACTATAATTAACTTGTTCCACGCCTAAAGCAATGTTCTATCCGGAAGATTGTATAGACATTATCACAGGTCATAGAAGAAAAAATGTCTTCATATAAGTGGGTACGTGTTTCTTTAATCTCACGCCGAGAGGAAAGCTGCGTAGTTCTTACAGATCAGCATGACCACATTATGATTATATACTGTAGCGGCTCGCTACAATTAGACAATACTTCCTAGGATGAATGGATTGACAGAGTTATTGACTTTGAATGAAGATAATGATTATTGACAGTTCATAAAAAAGTTTGAAATGTGTTTTATGCGTAATGGGGACGCACAAAATAATTGGACAAGAAAGATATTACTACTATGAGGTCTAGCGGAAAAGATTCACACCAATACTAAATCCGAGCCGAGTATCAATGAAGGCAAGCGTAGACATAGAGCGTAATACTCAGTTTATTCAGAACTACGACGAAAAGATAAAAAACAGCAATCGGTGCACTAAAAGAAAAAAAACACTCAGCAAAAGGAATAATACAAAACAGCGATTGAGATATACTGATTGACCGATAAAAAACAAAAAAAAACACTCGGATAAAACACCAAAGCAATATGATATGAGAATGATCCATGCTGAAAGCAATATAATAGAGAGAAATATTCCTGATCCATAGCAACAGCAACGACATAAGCGCTATGAAGTATTTTTATGGATAACTGAATGTGGGAAAAAAAGAGAAACAATATTAAAATAAATATTCAAAGAGATTGTTAAGAAAAATTGAGAAAGGACGGAGTAATGTCGAAAGATGTTATTGCGTATTGTTTGTCACTTAGAAGGGAGAGAAATTTCGAGTAGGAAGTTGTTGAAAAATTTAAGCAATAATTCAGGTATACACTGTTCATACAAAATATCAGATTCCCCTGAGTTATAACTAGAAAGGATACTCTCACCTGTAGACGAACTGATATAGATATAATGGGAGAAATCGATGCCAAAACCCACAAAGAAACACCAAGAACAACAACATCAACACCGAACCTAGCATCATATATATACAATAATCAATTTATTCCTCCATCGACATAGAGTATATAACAAGATTGAAGATATGTGTAAAGTAGTTCTGCAAGACAAACTTGGAAGAGTTCGGCGCTTAGAGATCGCATCCGCAAATTCTATTAATCGTTGATCGACCACGATCATTATGATTGCGAGAAGATACGTTCCAATAGCCCACGAGATAAAAGGTAATAGTAACATATAGCATCAGATATGTGTATTACCGGTCATACAAAACAACAAGCCAATCCGCGTCGTATATGGACGTGTCGCAATAAGAGTTGGTTTTTCAACTCATGATATAAGCTGGTAGTAGTTGGTTGACAAAGTATACTGAATAATAGATCATATCAACATATAAATTAGAGTGACGAATAACAATGATATAAATATAAGATAGAAAGGAATATATAAATTATAAGTAAATAATATAATATATATAAATATAAGTTAAATATCAATAAGAGGAAAGAGATATCATTGATATATCTACATAGTTAATCCACAAATCTCCCAAGGATGGACCTAACTTCAAAAATAAATCCTATCTATATATATAATAAACAGAACACAGCGAATAAATAGACTATTAGCCCGATACTGATTCACTAATTTATGATACATTACTACATTATATAATACCTATATACTCATATATAATAGTAATATATGTCTTCATAATGTTACGTATATTAATCATATAGCCTCATATAATATACATACATATATAAATGAATATTTGAATAACACTAATAAGCCATATTAATTATACTAATAATAATTGATAATAATACATATTATACTATTTACATTTTCACAATAGCTAAAGTTGATTACACATAGTAAGCCGTTATCTATATTTATACAATAACCCTAATACATATCCCCTACTATACATGGCCTCAAAACTATAAAAAAATAAATATTATGAACAATATAAAGGATATAACATTCCGTATAACTACCTAATACAAAATTAATATATTAATCATTATATACCGTAAAGTATCTCTCTCATAAATAACTAAAGAAGTCACTACCAATGCACGACTGAGCCGCATATAATAAATATATAGTACATAAATAAATCTTATATACTCAATGTAACCCTACGACGACTCATCACAACTCAGTAAAACAAAAAAAAACAAAAAAAAACACCAGCAGAAAATAACATATATAAAATTTATGTGGTATCTAAAATTGTCACTATAAACTTATATCAAAAACTTCCCCAATATTAAACTTCCAATATTCAAACAGATTGAAACATATTTATTAGAAGAAAAATCAGTCATAAGATCATCAATGCGTCCTTTAGAATGCACAGATATAACTATCGCGAATCGATACAACGCAGCAAGTAAAAATAAGTCCCATTTATAATTTCTCAATTTCACAAACCAATTAGTGTCTTGTATGGTATTGGTAAACCACTTACCCAAACTTAACTCCACGGAAAAAATGGTGTACCATTATAGCGTTACAAAACAACGTACACAAAAAATTAGCAAACAAACCGATCCCGCAATATTGAAAAATACGGCTCGCAGGAC
>JABUQX010123627.1:17500-20685 GCA_015478945.1 Trachelipus rathkii | reverse complement strand
TCCTTTTGTACTCCCGGGCGAGAATAGGCCTAAATTCCAGCTCGTCAAATATATTTCAAACTGACCTTTTTCTGTTTAAAATGTGGTTTGCCTAAATGTAGGCCTAAATTTAGGCCTAAATTTAGGATAAGCCTTTTGTATCAGACGGGCTAATTTAATCCTATTACCAGGTCAAAAGGTAATTCCATTATAGACAAGAATCATTGTTATTATTATTTCTATAAATATATTTCAAACTGAAACATGCTGGATCGGTAAGATCCTTTAAGCAGGTAAGAAGGAAATGGTTTCCTTACTTGTGATTGGTCGGAGTAGTTTTTCCCCTAGTTCATAAGCTAACCACCAGGGGCTCAGCATGAGCCCCACCCGCAAAAAGGCAGCCAACCCCCGCACCCGCATGGTGCGTCCAGCGCGTCCCTGCCCGCCCGCGTACGGCCCGCAGGCGCAATCTTTCACGCGAATGAAATATATATATATATATAATATATATTATATATATATATTATATATATATATATATATATAATATATATAATAATATATATATAATATAATTATATAATTATTTGTTGTGGTTGTGTGTGAGTGTATGATGTCTATGGGTGAACGTAAGTGTCTATGTGTCGCTGCGTATGTGGAATAGAGATATAGTGTATGTGTTCTGTTAAAGGTGTAAGTTGTAAGTGTCGTATGGTAAGTGTAACTGCTTATAAGATGAATCATCAATATAGGTGGTATCAAAGATGACGCAATCAAAGATGAGTCATCAAAAAGATGAACCACCAAAGCTGAGGTACCAAAGCTAAGTTATTAAAGTTGAGGCAACAAAGCTTCGAGACACCAAAAAGCTGAGCAATCAAAGTTGTGAGCATCCAAAAAGCTGAGATCAAAAGTTGAGGCATCAAAAACTGAGGCATGCGAAAGTTGAGGCATCAAAAGCTGAGGCATCAAAGTGAGGCATCAAAATCACGAGTGGGTGGGGGCGTATGTGTAAGTGTGTATGTTGTGTGTTGTGTGTTGTGTGTGTGGGTGGTGTGTCGTGCGTGTGTGTGCATGATGATGTTCTAAATAATTAATAACAATAGGCGTGAAGGAAACTAACACTAAAAGTAGTAATAATAAAATTAAAAAATAAACATGTTAATAATTATACGTATATGTAGTGCAATACGTGCACGATACGTGCGTGAAAATGGTGTGTGTTGTGTGTGTGTGTGGTTGTGTGTGTGTGTACAACTTCTGTTGTGTGTTTGTGTGTGTGTGTGTATGTGGGTTCTAAATAATAATAACAATAGGCATGGAGATTATAATAATAACAATAAAAATAAAAATGTTTTATACTATTCAGTGTATTTATGTGTAGCAAGTGTGTAGTGTGTGTGTGTGCACGTGTTGGGTGTGTGCGTGAGTTAGATGGTGTGTGGGAATGTGTGTTCAAATAATAATAACAATTAGGCATGAAGTTAAATAACACTTAGCGGCGTGCGAGTACGCGGACAAATATTGCGGGCCTGCCGGGCCGCCGACGCGTCGGCGGGAACGCGGAAATATTGCGCTCATGCCTGCGGTCTATAGGCGCCCACGCGTGACGGACGGGGACGCGGAGAGAAAAATATTGCGCCTGCGGGCTTGCTCACGCGGCTGGGCCGGGACGCGGCTGGGACGCACCAGCGGGGTTGCGGGGGTGGCTGCCTGGGGTGGGGCTCATTGCTGAGCCCTGGGGTTAGCTTATGAAACTAGGGGAAAACTACTCCGACCAATCCACAAGTAAGGAAAACCATTTCCGTCTTACCTGCTTAAAAGGATCTTACCGCATCCAGCATGTTCAGTTTGAAATAATATTTATAAAAAAATAATAATAACAATGATTCTTGTCTATACTGGAATTACCTTTTGACCTGTTATTAGGCTTAATTAGCCCGTCTTTCAAAAAGGCTTATCCTAAATTTAGGCCTAAATTTAGGCCCTAACGTAGTTATTGCACCCCATTTTACAGAAAAAGGTCAGTTTTAAATATATTTTGACCTGGTATTAGGCTTAAATCAGCCCGGGATACAAAAAGGATTATCCTACAACAACATTTTACAGAGAGAGGTCAGTTTCGTATCTGTTAGGAGTGCGGGTTGTTGTGTTTTCTCGTGATGGATTGTCAATGTACATAGATAATAATAATAATCAATAATAAAGGAATAGAATATTTTTAAAAAAAATTTGAAATATTTTTTAATATATAATATCGAGTGAATAATATAAATGTAATGTGAATAATTGTTATTTTAAATAAAAACTATAGAATGATTTTAATAAAATACATGTTATGTTAGCAGAGAAGAACTATTTTGTTATTTTATTACTTATTACATAGGCTAAGATGATTATGGTAAAGCAGATAAGTCAATAGAACAAAAAAACGTGGCATTAGCTTAATGTAGAGGGGTGCTAGGGGCTGGTCTTACTGATTTACTGATTTATTGCTTTAAGTTACGTAAAATATATGTTTTTAATAAAATTTCATAAAATTTTAGTAAAAATTATTTTAAAACTTGATAGTTATAAAATTTATAAACAAAAAGTATTAACAGTTAATAATAAATTCTTTGTTCAAAGATAATGATTGATTTATTATTGATTTTTTAAGAAACTTTTTGAAATAATTTTAGTTATATTTGAATGGGTAATATAAATGTACGTGTTTAATTAACCCGCAGGCGCAATAAAGTCTTTCCGCGTGTGTGTAAGTGAGTGGACGTGTGTGTGTGTGTGTGTGTGTGTGTGTGTGTGTGTGTGTGTGTGTGTGTGTGTGTGTTCTAAATAATAATAACAATAGGCATGAAGTAAATAATAATAAAAATAATAATAATAAAAATAAAAACAAAATAATAAAAATAAAATAAAAAATAATAATAAAAATAATAATAAAAATAAATAAAAAGTATTAAAACAAAATAAAAAACATAATGTTAATAAATATATGAGTTAAAGTAGTAAAACATATGAGTTATTTTAAAGCAGTAAAACATGGAGTTAAAGCAGTATAAACATGAGTTAAAAGCGCAAAAAGTAAAACATGAGTTTTTAAAGCAGTAAAACAGTAAAACAAAAGCATACTAATCCCCTTGTTGCTAGGTAACACCTTTATTGATTTACTGATTTACTGCTTTAAGGTATGTAATGTTAATAAATAT
>JABUQX010123627.1:0-10000 GCA_015478945.1 Trachelipus rathkii | reverse complement strand
ATTGCTATTGAAAATATTTATATGATATATATGTGTTGTGGTGAGTTTATTTATATATTGTTATATGATATATTAGTTGAATATGTTGTTAATAGGATTGATGTGTTCTCTCTCGGGTTTTTGACCTTATAGCTTATGTATCCTTGTTTTTTTTTTTATTTTTTTTTTTTGTCTAGTATCTTATTCTTTGTGTATATGTATCTGTATGGTTAGGCAAACCGACACAGCAATAATTATAATGAGAAAATAAATAATTAGAATAAATATATTGATGAATAATTATAATTAAATTAAATAATTATAATATATAATTTATAAAAATAATAACAATACGATCTAAGGCATACAATGTACTTATACTTTACAGCGAAAAACCACAATTTATTATTGGTTTACCTTAATAGGTGCCATGACAGATGTGTTTTGAGCTTTTTCATAGTGCGAAGAATCGACTAGTCCGTTATCTATATATCGGTCTTTGTTGAGTGCAAAGTTTTTAAGCTCTGGTTGATAAACCAAAAGAAATCTGCTGCAATTGTTGATGAACGATGATTCTGATTCTTAATTAGTTCCTCAACCCGTTCCTGTCAACAAAATTTTGAATTTATTAACTTATTACTCCTTCACCATCAACCTCCCATTCCACTTTTCCACCTATACCTCAATCTCTCCTCCTTTACTGATCTTTACTTTACCATACTAGTAACAGTTTCACAATATTATAAATATTCTATATGCTATAAATCAATTATGTACATTTAATTCAAAATAAAAGTGGGTAGAGTTTCGAATAAACATCTTGTGAGATGAAGTAAAATGAAACAACAGAATTCAAACATTTTTCAACACATTGACCTTTTTGATCATAATATCTGGAATAATTATAATCAGAGATTCTCAAATGTCTTCTTTCTCCAGATGCTTTCTGTCACCATCAGCACGAAAACAAATACCGATCGACGTCACAAATTCAGATTATTTTGTCAGAAATAAGTATCCACGTTTCCTAACACCAATGCTTGTAACTTGGTGAATATTTCGCACTGACAAAGTATATAGATATTGCATCAAACTATTCCTTAATTCAGCCTTCGCCTCACGGAAAACTGATCAAAATCGCTGGTGTTGACGCAACCCATCTTAAAGATCTTATCCTTAACTTGGTTTTTCCTTTTTCCTTTCTCACAACCAATTTTCTTCACCTTTGGAAATCAAATCAAAAATAAATTTTCTTTCAATTCTCAGTTTCTACTTCCTTCCGGAGTAATAAAATGCAAACCCTTACGTAATTAGGTATTGTCAATAAACTTCCAGAATATCAAAAAAAAAATCAAAGACGTTCTTGGATTCATGAAGAGAATACATGATGAGGATGGATCTTGCGTCCCTACCAGGCACATGCACATCACTACTGCTTAACCAGGATCTCGCTCTCACCTCTTCACATCCGACAGCTCCATGACCGATATGGCTCACATCACCAAAACCTTGATTTGTAATCCAGACCTAGTCTGTACTCGTTCTCACCATATAAAAGCGGTCTGAAATACATCTCCCGACTAGTATTCAACCAAAGGCTGAACCGATTCTTTGATAACCACTTACAAGCTAACTGCACAACAGATGATGTACTGATGAGCCTTATTAAGCGACTGATTCGATGATCGCCGTTGATCGATGATATATAATAGGCTGAGCTTGAGATGGAGTTCTGCTGTAGTTCATCCTAGACGGGATCAGACCACGTATCGCTTCTAACTGACGACCTATATAGCGGATGTTTGACCTCAATAATATCCGGTAATCTACATCCTCAAATGACGAATCACGGAGAATAACTTACACCGACTCTAGGGACAACAACTTCTCATTGGCACCTATCCGGGACAATAGCATAGTTGTCCGAAACTTGTATTTTCGTTATTAGGGATAACTGTCTGTCCCCACATCCGAAAGGATCATCGGCCGGTTTGAGCTCCGGGACTTTGGCAGAAAGCTGTATTTTCCTCACCGTAACCTCACTCACTCATCATACCATATTCCTCTACTGAAAACTTTCTCCTATAGTTTTCCTTGCATTTATCCCTCATATCAGGATCCCTAGTGTTACTGGTGCTATAACGTTACCCGTTCCGGAACTGAGGAAAGATGCATTCTGCCCCAACCAACCTTTACAACTCTCAGGCCAAAAATTACCTCCAGAGGCTCGCATTTTGTAATGAATATTTCTGTCCCATAGCCTAAATCGCACCCTGGTTGTAACCCATCATCTCAAAATCCCTAGCTCCCCCAGGGTAATACCTCTTACCTTCCATTAAAAATCTTAACATTTAGTTTTTGAGACTCCGCGCCAATCCCTCGCGCGCATATATCACCGGATAAACAACTCTTTTTTTATGTGCCAACTGTATGGAGTTATCTTCGAAGTACTGCCGGAACTGATGCATGGATGTTGGTGGTCTACTGCAAAATGCAAATCTATCTCCATTCTTCAGGTGCCACATCGTCTTTTTCATACACTCGTCACTTATACTTTGACAACACATACATACACTGCCTTTCTTATCTCATTTTCACCAGTCTAAAGGAATTAGTGGGTTATCATATATATATATATACTATCACAAAAATAACATTTGCATCGTGAGGATGAGAACGAAACTATCACACCTATCTGGAAATAACTTTGATTTATCCAGATAATTGTCAATGATTTAATCGAGTATATTGAATAATATTATACGATAATCCAATTAATTTTTTTTTTTTTATCTCAAAAATTCATTCACTCTCAGAGTTCACTGATATTTCTTGAGTGAGTGAGAATTATATGACTCCCGGTACAGGTAACCGAGTTTATGGTATCTCATTCGGATTTATTTTATATGACTCTTTACCACGATGTAATTACTTCGTAGTAATAACTTATTTGAATTAATATATAGTTATATGTATCAGTATTGACTTCATTGAACTAATCTCATTATTGATTGTAATGTATTATCTGCCATATAATTCTACTCTATTATAAATCTCTCAAGTTATTCAAGTACTTTTTCACTCTTCACTAGAGGTTAATGAAACTCACAAAAATAATAACACACTAAATAATATAGAGATTGAGATCCAATAATAATAATCACCGATGAGTGAAGATAAATATAATAAATAAAAATCACAATAATAAGATTATAGTAGACACAGATGTCATTAATTAATAATAATTGAGACATGTCGAGCTCCATTCACTAAAAAATGAACACAACATTGAGAATATTGAGAATAATAGTAATAATGAAAATATTTGGACTAATCATAATCAAAGCCCTAAAATATATCTAAGAAAATAATATAAGAAAATTAAAATTATATTTTATACAATTATATAATACAAGTTTAATTAAATATTTATTAATTATATTATTATGCTTTGGGATTTATAACATAATTAAATTAGTAATAATAAACTAATTTAAATTATATTGAATAAAAAAGTAAGGGTGGTTAAACAAAATTTGAGATTTTGTATTTGAGGTTGATTTTATTCAATTATATTTATCGAAATTCATGTCGAAATTTAGCATTATATTTCGAATTATAGGATATGTCATGATATAAATTAACATACACTTTGACACCATAATAACAACACAAAAAAATTACATCTTTTCTCCTCGCAACTCATTGAACTTTCTCAAATCTAGTTCTAATAAATATGTGAATATTTCTTAGCGTCACCTTTTATAAAAGATGTTTTCTATATAAATTAAATTATATAGTTTTTGTTCCTTAGAAAGAGATCTTTATAAGGCTATAGTTTCTATTTAGCAATATAATTTTAAACTAAGTTTTATAATTTGGTTTTGTATTAACATTATTTATATCTAAAACATGATTATACTTTGTGGTCTTTATTCGATTATTTGGCGAGTTAATTGCTCAATATTTCCTTTAATATCATGAAATAAATTATTTCACATTATAAAAAAATATGTTAATGTATAAAATAAATATTTATTTATAATTTAATCACACGCAATTTTATGCTAAATTTGGTAACGTCGTCTATTTTTCCACATTTTCCTTCACGTTTGCTTTAATTTATTAATTATTTTTGCTATTCGTTTCTTTTTGATTAACGTTAAGATCCAATTTGTGCGTACAGAGCATCATTAACTCTATCCATGTGTATTTATTAATTTTTAATTTTACCAGCTATATTAGCTATTTAACTGGGTTTTCTTATATATTTTATGGTTATTGTTTAATATTCACTATAATAGGATGTAGAATTGATTATAGTTATTGTTATTGGGGTTTTTTTTTTTTTTATTTTTTATTTATATTGTATTAATTATTATTTCTATTATTGTTGTTTGGTTTCCCTAATAATAATATAATATATAATGTTGTTATTATAGTATATATATTCCCCCACCTTAATTTTTAATTTAAAAATTTGTATTAATTCTCTCTAGCAGTTATGTTAGACAAGTCGAGTCGATGTCGTGTAAAGATTTTCTTTGTATTTTGAATATTTATATATGTAGAATAGTGTTTATTAATATTATTATTTTAAATTTATTGGTATGTTGTATTTTTCCCGAGAGTCACTTCGAGCCTATGTACTATATCAGTACGGGAAGACTAACGGAGTGTAACGATGTCTTTTCGGTATCTATATTACGACTCCCTGGATAGCGATGGTGCTCTATGTGATTGCCTGGCCTGACCGATTATAAAGACTATAAGGAGAAAATGTAGACAGCACTCTCATTCACGTACCTTTGCTGTTCGTTTGTGATTCCCTATATTCAGCCGCCTAATCTATTTTTAAATTAAGTCATTTAATACCGGTCCGAACCCTCCTTCAAGGCGCGAAACAAAGAAATTCAACGTCTTAGGAATAAGGGTAGGAGCTGAGAAATTCTCCAAATTAATTTTAATCTATTATTATAACTCGGTCAGGGAAGAACGCGAGTTTTCTTATCTTTGGAGCGGATACCGCTAATGCCGTGGTTTCTGTCTATTTTCGATATATTGTTTTAAGTTTTTTCTCGTTTTTTTATCAATCTCCTAGTTTTTTCTCTGTTCTATTTATATACAACTATGGTGCATAATAAAAATCTTTAATAATCTCTACACTTAAGTTTACAATAAATCTAAATACTTTAAGGTTGGTGGATTTAAGAAAAGAACTCAGTGAACTACTTGGTGGGGAGAGTACATTCGCTTTCAAAAACGCGAGCTCACCCTACCTTCTATATTATTTGGGTAAGGACTCCCTAAACCATCTACTTCCCCGGTGGGGAGGCTCTCGGCAATCGCTCACCCATACGATAAAAATGGGCTGTTCATTTCTAATCAAAATCAGAATGCATCCCAATTGTAAATATCCATTGACTTCTTCTTACTTCAGCTGATTTACTACATTACCTCAAATCTCCGTGTGATCTGTTTCCTTTTCTCAGTTTCATATCCTTTTCTCAATTCCAAGGTTATATTATTGAGGAGCTGTTCTTTATAATGCCTACAAAACTTGTTTATAACCATCAACTTAATTATTAGTATGTCGTCAATTGATAAAACCCTCGAAAAGAGTCCTCGTCATCACTGTCATGCATCCTCCCACTCTAACTTCTTACGTTTCTAACGTCTTATAATGTTCGGTTTTTCTCAAGTTCGAAATAACTTTTATATTCTTCCACTTCTGTTCACTTCATTCTATTTCCGCTGCACCCCTCAACACCATCTCTACGTCATAATCCTTGAAATCAAACTGAATTAATTGTTAAGTAACCGCAGGAGTGCTAAAGCTAGTTCCAATGGTCGCAGTACTGTCCAGCTATGGAGCCTTATATTGCTCATTTATCACCTCCGCACGAGATCGTAACACATAATGTGACATGAATTTGTCATTTAACTTTATAGATGTATTCAATAAAGGCCTACATGATCTACTAGGTAATCAAATTATTTATTTATTCGATAAATGAATTTCCTAAGGTGAGATGTTCCTTTTAAAACCTATACCATTTGATGGACTTTATACGGAACGAATCTAACATGACTTTCCATCCAGCATTCTTCCTCCACAGGTAAAGGAAGTCCCGTTCTTACTATTCATGAGTGCCTTTTTCAAAGATATTTCATTCATTAGTAAAGTTCGTTTCCGTATGAGTTGTATGATTATACTCAACTAACAAGAGACTCATACGTGTAAGCAATTCTTCATTCCCAATAAATTGGAATCAAGCTTCTGTACTAGAACATTCTCAGATATTGTAGCCTCAACGGTGCGATTCATACCTACGTTTCAGACCTAACTAAGCAATCACTCTGCTTAGAATATTTGCAGGTGCTCTATACACGAGGAGTCGTTCGAGTAACCACTCTGGTTTAATTTGTTAGCTTGTCTCAAGAGTTCCTCGAATCCGCGCTCAGTAAGGCAAATGAAGTGCACCTTCTAGAACAGAGACCCTGCGTTGTTATCTCAGTAGTAGAGGGTCAACACAGCCGCTCGCGGGAACTTTTGCAAAAATGGCAGTATTAGTGTTGGAATGCATCTCTGCCTACATGTCTATCTCGGTGTCTTGTTTCTTATGGGACACACACCCATATCACGTTTGGAAAGGTATGTTCTATCCAGATCACGATCCCCACATTCCGCACTAATGCAGAAATAGTTTTCCCCCCTCAGCGGTAGAATCATACGGGAAATTGGATCAAATCCATTGCCACCAATTCAAATGGCCCAGGCTGGTTCTATCGGGCACGGTGTTCTTTCTTTAACTGACCTCCGATCCCACTTTTTGTGTCCATGCACGTAGCCAGGGCCGCGGATTACGATAGAGAATATTCTGCGGTATATCTCACTTTTTACATCAGCGGCTTTGACCCCACTTGGTTACAAGTGGGTAGTGATGTTCATTAGCAGATAGGTAGGCTCTTACAACTGCTTTGGCGTGGCCCTACCCCCCAGTTATTCCGGTTCTTAACCAAAGCGTAATAATCCTTTGCTATTCTTCCCCAAATGTGGGCCAACATCACCATCCAATGAGACTATCTTACTATAGCATACCGCAACTTCCCACTCACAATTAGGTTGTGGGACGACCATGAAGCGATTCTCCTGAGAGGAACTCCTCTATGCAACAACGATCATTTTATAACCATGTACAATGTATTTATCTCACCAGGTGTTCGCCCACAGCAATTACGCGCTAGCAATGGTTCCGTAGTTTCTAAATGGTAAGCTTTTGCTAAGTACTTTGGCTCTTCTTTCAGACCTCGCCTTCAGATGTTCATTGTAGTAATCAGATTTTTGTAAAGTGCCAAATTATCATCGGGTCGAGTAATCGATTTCCCAAAGAGGATCTATTAAATATATCTTACGTCTGTATCTACACCAATGATGAATCTCTGGGCTCATCTGTATCTCAGTCTCATACCTCACCACCGGTGTTTGTGGTTATTTCCATCGGGAACTCTCACTTTCATCAACCAATGGTGCGTATTTCTTCTATCAGCCTGTTAACTTCCCCATGCCATATCTGACGTGCCATCCAACCTACAAGATCCTTTTCCTCCATATTTTTTCGAGCGTGTTACAACGTTAGTACTAATCAATCCTGTCCTCCTCTTTATTTACATCTCTCGGCTGCAATTGGAAGGCCCACTCGCCAGGGTCTTTCCCATCACCGTCTCTCAGATGTGTAAATTGGACTCCCTTCCACAGCCATTTTCAGTGCCACCCACATAAGCCGCTGTAAACAAATATCCGCATATTTTTTCTACCCCTCTCGTTGTGTCTTCTTTTCCCCAAAATTTTTAAAGGGTTTTCGTGTCCCCTGCTAAATACAATCTCCTCCACTTGTACTGTTGTATAATTATCCGTAAAGTCCAATACTGGCTTGAGTATGGGCAAATGGACCGACCTGCTTCAATTAGCTCGCTTAACCCCATTGTCTTTCTTATTTCACCTTGATCCTGTTCCCCTTCGCGGGCTGAACCCCATCATTACATCTCCTATTTTCGACAACCCCTCCTCTATTTGTAGACTTACCTGTCTACTTCATTAAATGATGGTAAACAATATAGAAACCAGTTAATATAGAAACTAGTTAATTGTAGCGTATAGATTGCTACCCTGACGCAAAAGGCCTGGAAAAGCGAAATCTCCTCCATCCAGGAATCTTAATTTCCGGAAAGACCCCCCAGGGATTTGGTGTCTACTACGCAGGATCATAATTCCTCTTCTAAGATGTTTTCTCCTCCTACCGCTATATTGTTTCTTGACACAAATGCGTCACCACGACGTTTTCTTTACCACTGGTTGATATACACTGCAGCCTTCATAATCTAACAATGTACGTTAAATTGGGCTGCTCTACGAGCGTGCGAAGCTAACCCGACCATTCACGCACATGGCATACGCTATGCAAAATTACTAAAAGTTGGCCTGATGGTCCAGTTCAATACGATGAAGCCCCTACTCTTATCTTCATTATAGGCAAGGTGTTCCTATTGCCCTACACAGCCCATCGTGATAGCAGCTACCTCTTGTTTCCTTGTACTGTAGCGTCTGTTCAGCTCTTAGAACAGTGGTTGAAATACAAAAAGTCCAGCTATGAGTGAGATACGTTCCTTGCACGCAGATTGTGTCTGGAGCGGAGACACTCTCTCCCTGTGCCCACAGACATCGAGAGGCATCCACATATAATAACAAGGGCTTGCGCCTGCCCTTTCTTCTCTGGGTACGCTCTGGTACGAACATGTGGATCTGTGCGCATGTTAAGGTGCTTCCTTTTTTAATCGCCCAAATTCAGATATCGCGCTTCTTGACAGGGCTCCTCAGGGGTCTCCAATTTCCAGTATGTTAATTTCAACTTTAATAATGTTACACAACAAATTTGGGGTTTCAGCAATTTCTGAGGCCGCTTGCGTCGCCTAATAATGGCCGCCTTTATAAGAAAGTTGATCCTTCCAGGAATTGGCCTTCAAATTTAACGAAAACGGTGGTCGGTACACGGAAAGAGTATACTCCACCTTTTTCTTTCTTTATCTATTTTTGTATTATTTTCTAACCGGAACCATTCCCAATGTTCTGATACCTCCGGTGTCCTAACAGTATTGATACTTTCGTTCTCTACCGGAGGGGAAAGTCATGGCCGGCTTTTGATCTTAAAAAGGCCCATCCTTTCCTTCAAACAGAGCAGATAGAACCTCTTTTTTACCAAATATTTCAAGATGCTCATTCTGAATTGTATTTCTCAAGTTTTTTTACAATTCCAATGCGACTCATCCAATAACATGCAAACTCAATTCCAAGGCTAATATCCAGTGCTTATCACATATACTCATCCCCCGGGGCAATTAGAAAATACGTTGCAGGGCCACCGTCTTTTCTCTTTCTCATTCACCCCACAATCGGCCAATTCGCCATACAAGATAAACTTTTTCTTCCCGAGAATGCGAAATCGACACACAAGGCGAGTCCGTAAAAAGCAGCTCTTCTCAATGCTGGGTCTCTTCCATCTCAACCTGATAATATCCTTTTATTAAGCTAATCGTGTCAAAGAACTTCATACCCCTTAAAACTCGACAACATGTCGATTCAGATTTCGGGGCGGTGCACACGCGATAAGTTGCGTCGATATCAACTCCCCTCTTGTGTTAATTTCTCTTGATATTAACTCCGATGAAATCAAACTATCATACCATAGTCCTGATCGAACACCCATCTTTCTTTCCGCGCAATCTGGCACACCTACCTCATGAGGCGACGCCAAATTCAATCGGCCCTGTATAGACACTGGAGGGATTGCTTCCTATTTGGATGAAATTGATGCCGTTCAATCTCCTATTCCCTATCTGCCTCCTCGTTAGTTTTTTAAACGACTCTGCCCCTCGATTTCGCTCCTGAGCAATAGGCCTTGTAGCCGCTCTGAACTGGTCACTTGGCGCCTCGGATCTAGGTGTCTATATGCTTTTAAATTTT
>JABUQX010123626.1:0-25000 GCA_015478945.1 Trachelipus rathkii | reverse complement strand
GGAACTAATTTAGCAGGATACACAAGTTTTTTCTTGTTTTATTCATAAACTTCAATTAATTAAAGATGCCTTATTTTCCCAAAGAACATGTGTTTTAATAAAGAAATGTAGGATTATTTGTACACATTTCAATCATTCCAGTTTTAAGCTGTCTAATGAACTTAAAAGAATACAAAGAGACTTGGGATCCACATCTTGCAAGCCCACTTTTGCCAATTCAAGATGTTAATACAAGGGGGAATAGCACATATTTGTTTCTAGAAAGAATTGAATGTTGAAAAGACCTCTGCCAAGTTTTATTATAGAACAATCCAATCATTTAAGCTCTTGACTACTAATAAATGCACAAATAAACTTGAAAAATTCTTAAGAGCTTTGCAACCATTTCTCATGGTTACAGTGGCCGGGAGTTGCACAATATAAGGCAGCAACTTAATAGTATATAATCAATTATTACAATATTAAATAGCTCTCTCAGCATATCTTCCTCAAAGACTCGTGAGGATGACAGCACGCAGTTCAGTACTTTAAAAAGAAAGAGACTGAAGAGCAAAATTAGAGTTTAGAAAATTTATGGAATAAACAGGAAAAGAAAGGGATCAATAGACATATATCAAACAAGATAATTGTTTTAAGTACTGTAGTAGACCCAAGATACTAACTGACTTTATTTTCTAATGAAATAAGAGAATTGAATAGAAAATGGATGCTTGAAGAAAATATGAAAAATAATTGAAGGTAGAAAGTGATAATAGTAGTAGCAGTACAGAAGAAGGTTCAGGTTCAGGCGATGAGTCATTTTCCGAAACGAGCATTAGCACAAGTGGAACTGTTGATTTTGCAAGTAACCCTCAAAATCATCAAGAGGCAATTTAAGAAAAGAACATTACTGCAAAGTTACTTAGTTTTTTATAAGTATGAAGAAAGTGGAAAGTGACAGCGAGTCAGTTACGTGTAAAAAGGAAAAGAAGAAAAATCAGTGGCTCTTCAAAAGGTGAAATTCTTAAAGAAATTGAATTTTTTACTAGCCCAAAAATTACTCTCCTTTCCAGTCTCTCCCATATATTCAGAGAATTTATTTTCATTTTCAGAAGCAGGAAATTTATTTGAGGAAAAACGTTTAAAAAATATTGCCCAATACTGGTGAACAGTTTTTTCTTTTACTTCACCACAATTCAGCATTATTTTCAAAAAAGTGTTTAAAGAAAGTTAACTTTATATTATATATCATATATATATATATATATATATATATATATATATATATATATATATATATATATATATATATATATATATATATATATATATATATATATATATATATATATATATATATATTATATATATATATATATATATAGTATATATTGTATATATATATATATATATATATTATATATATATATATATAATAATTTTGGAAATTTAAATTTGAATTTAATGAGAATATTCTTAAAATCTAATTTTGAGTATTGAGATAAAGGACTTTTATTTAATAATACTCGTAGATAGTATACACTGTATTGGAATGCTACACAAGGGTTTACTATTTTTTTTTGTTAAACATGGGTTATGTAAAATAAATCCCTTCCATCAAATTTTTTCTCAGAAGTTAAGATTAGAATTCCTGGTTCCGGCCGGAATTTTGAAAAATTCCGGCCGGAAAACCGGAACCGGAAAAAAATGTCAAATTCCGGCCGGACCGGAATTCCGGCTACACCTCTAGCTATTAGTATAATCTCTGAATTCCTTAGATCACATGATGTGTCCATTAGGTATTATTTTAAACTCTTTCTTCTTTGTTTTATTTTCTTCTCCTTGTATATGAATTTATAACATTAAGTTTTTATGAGAGTATTACTGAGAGATATCTTAATTGTTTTTCAGGATTCTGACAATTTATGGTGGGATGCCTTTGCTACAGAATTTTTTGAGGACGATGCCACGTTAACTCTTACCTTTTGCCTCGAGGATGGTCCTAAGAGATATAGTAAGTATAGAAGCAGATTAACCAATGCTTCAATAATGACCTCAATAATCATTGTAAAGTCTCTGGTAAAAAAACATAGACCCTATGTACTGCATATATATTATATATATAGTAGTAATATATATATATATATATGTATATATATAATATACTATATATATATATTATAATATATATATATACTATGTACTGCATATATATATATAATATATATATATATATATAATATATGAGTATAGTACGGATATTGATATTTTTTCATGCTAATTACTAACGTTTGACTTGTGGTTTAACTTGAAATGTTTATATACAGTGAAATATATACTTTTTGAAAGTTGTAGGTGTAAGTTGGTCAGACTAGTTGACCCCTAACTGAAGGTTTGTAAAGTTTTGTAGCCTTTGAATGACTATGAGATAAAATACCAAGCAGTTGTGATTGTTAGGCGGCGAGGAAAAAATTGATATTTGAGATAGATAGTTCTTTCTCATTTATTTTTTTACCATTCTTTTATGATTAATTTATCTTTACTTTTGGCCTTATTTCTTTTCTACTTGGCCTCAACAATACTTAGTATTCCTTTCTGTAAATTGAATTCTTTAAGTAACTTATCACGGCTCTTTATTTCCATGTTTTTAATCAGTGAATTTCTGATTTTAGGAGGCCACCTAAATTATCCATTTAGAATTGGGGACGTTCACAAGCCAGAGGCAATTTTAAAGCCAGGACATGCCCCAATACCATTTACGGTCTTGAAAGTTGTGTCAGGGGCCTATGGTAGTTAGGCCAAATCGTAAGTGTTTCCCTACTTAACCAGTTGCGAGTGCATGTACGAGAGCATGTGAATTAATTAGGGTCAGCGTTGGATAGAGAAAGGATGAGACTTTTGGAGGAATGGTGGTGGGATGAGGTTTTCTCAAGGAGAATATATGCGACTAGGAAGAATTTCGAAGTACAGTGTCCGCACTGATTAGTGAAAGAATAAAGTGACACAAAATTTCGACAGGTAGAAATAGGAGAGTTGATTAGATAGAGCCCTTTAGACTACAAATTTCAAGATTGAGTGGGTGGGAGTGGGAACCTCCCCTTTGTTTGGAAACGAGAGAGAAAAGTGTAACCGTCCATCATAAGATATAATTGAGAAAAAACCACCAAGAATTAGCGGTAGTTTGAATGTGTTGTTTCCCAAGGGTGCTATTATTGTGTGAAAGATTATTTGAGCAGAAGGATAGAGGAACGGACTTCTTTGAGCATTGAAAACATCTTTTCTGTCAATGCCCCAATTAGAAATTTGAGAAAGTTCAGAAGTTTTTATTTGTAATAGCATTAAAACACTAATTTACAGAGCGTTTACTTAACATTCAATGAAAGGTAAAGTTTATCAGTAAACACCAATATTTCTTATTTTTGAAAAGATGTGCCGGTATAGCTCCACAACAGCTGTTTTCAAACTACTGGAAGGGGAATCAAAAGACGTCACAGAGAAAACTGTGTTGATAATAAAAGGGAAAGCTTATAAATTAATATTTTGAGCAAGATTTATTTATCTAAAGTTTTCAATTTGTCAAAAGATTTACCCAATGCGGAAGAGTAGAGGAGAAAGAATCAAAAACGTAAGATAGAAGATTATTAACAGAGCGTTCTTTTCTAAAAGCCATACTGTAGCAAGGATATTAAGATTATATGAATTAAGATGTTTCTAAATCTTCCTGTTAATTAAGGATAGTAATAAACCTTTAGGAAAGACCAGAAGTCGCCATTGACAATACGCTATGGGGCTGGTAGAAATGCATCTTTATAGCACAGGCCGAACATCTTATATTCCCAAGCAGCAGTCAAGTCAAAGTAGAAAGACTGAGAGTTGCGGAGACAAAACAGTTAACCGAGAGAGGGTGCAAGCTTGAAAGCATAAATTTTGGAAATCACAGGGAGGGTCAGTAGAAATATATAACTTGGTAGTGTGGCTTGAAAAACCCCAGGTTGAATAAAAAAAAAAAAAGCCCAGTGGGTTTTTCTTGGGCTTTAGATTTTAGTTTGTGGAGCCTCCCAGCTTCTTTTAGTAAAAACAAAATTATTTAAAATCTTATTTGCGTTAGTGTATGGGATTTTTTAGAACATTTGTCTTAATCTAATCAAAAAAATTAATAAATAGGTATGTACCTCCAACCAAATGATATAGTATATTTTGGTAAAGTAAGACATTGTCTAATTTCACTGCTGCTGAAAATGGTAAAATTGTAAAGGGCAAAGTTTACGACAATGCATCAAATATAACATTAGGCTATACTTAATAGAATATCATTAGCTTAAAGCTTAATGAATATATTTTACAAATTTATATTTTACAACTACGAACTTTGTCATCATCATACCTGAGGCTCTAGGAAGTGAAGTAAGTTAGCCCCCATTGTTCATAAGCTGTAACGTAGAAACGAGGCAGGGTTGCACTGGATACCTCTCTGAGAAGCTGCCCACCTACCCACCCGAGCTGGTTTTTTTTATGGTAAAACTTTGCAAAATGGGGGAGATTTGGAAACAAAGCAATATATAGAGGCGTATATGTATAGTATCATAAAATATATAAGCACTATAGAAAATTCAGGTAGGAGAGATTTTTAATTTTATATATACATATATATATATATATATATAGTAGATAGTGAAGTTTTTATGTGGTATATATATATATATATATATAGTATATATATATATATATATATATATATATATAAGTATATATGAGTTGTTTCCAGAGTTGAAGCTTGTGTGAAAACATTACCCGTGTTTGGCGATGCAAGGTTTGTTCCATGTTGGATATTTCTCGCAACACAGCTGGAATATGGTATTGTTTTTAAAAGTGCAGGATAGCTTCTTAAGTCGCTTGAAAGAAATGCTTAATTATGGGGTTGTCATGTGGTGTAGGGTCAATCTGCTAAATATCAGTATGGTTCTGTGGTGTAGATTTGTCCTCTAGGTACGGGCTATGCTAATGTTTATGAAAATAATCTGTTGAGAGCGATTTATTATATAATTGACATCCATCATATCAAGGTGGTCCTTTATAGATAATATTTTACTTTTAGTCTAACATGATGTGAATCAACACACTTCTTGATACCCAACTCCCCATTAGGTAAATATGTTTTTTTATATGTTAGATTTTGAAATTGTGGGTGCCCATGCGAACGATGCGTAATTTAGAGCCCGCCTCGCCAGAGCGGTTTCTTTGCTGGTACAAAGTTTGTTCCTGTTGGTGTTTTCAGCAATTTATGTGTGGCTTTGAATGTAATGTTGTTTATGGTGGGTGAATGTCATATGTGTGTGTCTTAAAGGTGGTGCCCAAGATGGTTGGTTGCTTATTAAGAGGGAGTCTATTATTTATTTGAAAGGTAAATTGTTGGATAAAAATTTAAGATTATTTCCTATCGATGCGAAGTAACGTTATTGCGGATTTTTGAGGAGATGCTATCATTCTGTTCATTGCCAGCCACTGTTCAGCTGTTTGGTGTCTATGAGTACTGTTGTAACTATGCATATTAGTCTTTGAGTCTTCAGCTTAATTTATAGTGGGCGGGGTTTGGGAGGTCGTATGCAGATTGAAATGTGTTAAGAGTGATTGCTCTCTGAGGGACACCATTGTTTAGTTTGTGTGCGGTTGGATGACTTTAGCTGACCAACCCTCATTGATAGAAAGTTAGCTCTATTATTTTTCCTTATCAGGCCATATTAGTTATTTAATATTTTGCCCAGCTGGGATGTGACGTAATCAGTCAAATGCCTGTTGATGTCTACATTGCTACAGAAGTGGTGTTGAGGGAAGGGAGAGAGATTTTGCTTAAAGGCAGTCCAGTGACAAGGTTCTGTTAATCTGGTTAGAGAATAGTTATGGAGCGAGTTAAATAAAGTACAAAGTTGGAGAAACTATTGAGGATATATGTGGTATATATATATAGTTATATATATATATGCATATATATATACAGGTGTATATATATTTTTTTTTTATACAGTTATCACCAATGCCACGGGCGCGAAGCCTAGCCCTATTCAAGGATGGGGTGTTAAAATCAACAAAACCTCAAATAACGCAAAGCAAATTAGGCAGATGAGCACAGACGCGGCTTTAAAGTGAGGGAGAATTCGAAAGCAGTGAAACACAGAAGATGGAAGCAGCACTCCACAGTAAACAGGTGGCAGGAAGAAGGAGGCACCGGTAAAGCGAACTAGTCTGGAGTTGCTGATGTCAAACAAAACTCATGTGCTGACACAGCACCCTTTGTGCTACGAGGGTGCCCTTTAAAGGTGGGTGGCACGCGAGTGGTTCTCTGAGCACTTGCTGCATGGTAATTATAGAAAAAGAGATAAAGCACCAACATCGCGCCGCAAAGAGAGGGTCAAAGGGAACTAGAAAGAAACGGACAGTTTATGTCTTTTTGCCTTTGACTCGACCCCATCTAAAGCCGGTGAAACTTCATCCCCCTGTATGAGAGTATAGTACTCCATACAGGTCGATATGAGGCCCCTTGTATAACTGGCACCGTGAAAAGAGAAAGTTCCGGTGCCCAAATGAGAACTCCCAGTTTCTTTGAGGCCGTCTTAGCAACCGTTGTGGTTTCCAAGACATTCTTTTGTTTATGTTAAGGCCAAGGATGTTTAGATTGTCAACAGAGAGATTTATATCCGTCGAAAGAGATAAAGTTAGAAGGTGATGTCTTAGAGATTGAGATTTGTTAGTTGAGCTGCAGTGAATTGTTTCATAATGGTTCAGACGACCCCACCCGAAATTCTCCTATCCAGATCAGCAGAAGTCAGAATCGGTAAGATTAAGATCATGAGAGGCAATTCTAGAAGCAAAAGAGGAGCAGCAGTCTGAATGAGTTGAAGAATGTTGAAGGGCTCTAGTGAGTCATCGGCAGCAAAGAGTGAAGAGCTAGATGTGCAGGTGAGAAGATCATTAATGTAAAGCAGAATAAAGTAGAGATAAGACAGAACCCTGAGAACACCACTATTAAGACAGAAAAGGGAGAAGAAGTCGCCCCATCAACAAACAGCCGATATGGAGCGATTAGAAAAAGAAAAATCCAGAGCAAAGCAAAGAGAAGGAGGAAACTTAAAGGAGGGGCAGAGCAGTGACGCGCGCCACACCCGGTCAAATGCTTTGATATGTCAGCACCAGGTAAGTCTCCCGGTTGTTCCTAAGGGCGGAAAACCATAAATCGGTTAAATAGAAGTACGCCCAGTGAACTGAACGTTTCGAAATAATTTTGCTGAGTTCCGGCAAGCAAAGAATAGATCTCCAAGGCCCAAGAAGTGAGAAAGCCAAGAAAAGTGGTTTCAAAGATCTTAGATAGAATACAAAGGATAGCTGCAGGGCGATAGTTAGAAGGATCAGAGCGGCTTCCTTTTCGGAATAGGTTGGGTTTCCACCTTCCAGAGGGAAAGTGTTAGTATTAAGACATAGAGGAGAATAGAAGTTGAACCCTCAGAGTGTGGCCAGCTGGGCCAATACCCCTGCTAAAACTCGGGAGGAATGCCATCCAATAATCTGCCTTCTCCTGTTTTAACAGCCCATAGACCGTGTGGAGCCCATGCACCCGACTCAAATGTAATCACAGGCAAAGATTTAGGACACCTGAGAGGAAGGTGGAGGAGGACGAATGCCAGAATCGTCCAGTTGAGTTAGAGGAAAATAGAGGCCTCCGAAGAGATTAGCCTTTTTCAGTTGAGAGTTAGCAAATGCGTGGAGTTTCATCAGATCGAATAAGAGGAGGAATAGCAGATTTACAGAAGTTGTTAGAGATGTTTTGGCAAAGGAGTTGAAAGATATTTGTCAGTAGGGAAACCAAGGAGGTTAGCGCACCTTCGTTTTATGAAAGCCTGCTTTGCTCGTCGAAGAGTATCCCTGCAAAAATTTCTAGCTGAATGAAAACAGCGAGAGGAGAACGAGAATTTTTCCACTTCGATACATTTGCTATATTTATTAAGAACAGGCAATTTGGTCGAATTGCTGGATTATGAGGAGAAAGATTTAGTCAAAGAAGGAATGAACCTGCTCATCCTCTCGTCCTCCACAGCTCCCACTTTAGTGGCAGAAGCCGAAGCGCTATCAGAGTCAAAGAATAGAAGCCCAATTATAGTTAGCAGAAGCGATCGCCCCCCACCCACCCCGCTGATCAGTGCTGTGAAAACGATAGGCAGGATGGATGTTGAGAGGAAAGCACAGTTAAGAGATATAAGGTTGTGGTCGATTTACCAATAGGTTGAAAGTAAGTAAAGCTTATCAGTGTGGACTAGGTGAAACATAGGTCAAGTGTGTCTTCAAGAGTCTCAGCTGGACGATCCGGAAGCGTGCTTGTAGGTTCTCGGAGGTTGCTGCGAATCGCGTAGGACGATGACGTATTCGGCCTCCTCCCCACCTAAACGTATGAGAGCACCCCCAAACCATTCAGCAGCTGTGTAAGAATGAAATCCTCAAATAGAGGACCTCTGTATTTGAATGAGAAGATATAACAGATTTATTCGACAATAGTAGTAAAGATATTCAAAGAAAGAGTGTAAATCGCTCTGTTAGGAGAAACAGTAACAAAAACTGTGAACCATTAGTAGAAGGAAGAAATAACTGAGACAAAATTAGCTTAGAGATTTAGAAGAGTAGTATAGCAGTATATATATATATATATATGAGTAAGAGTAAAGATATAGTGTATATATATATATATATATATATATATATATATATAGTATATATATATATATATATAAGTTTGATTCATTTATGGTGTGGCCAAGGTAGAAGCCTTTCCGATGTAGCCCTCAATGAAATGATTGAATTTGATGGTGGCGTCACTGGCATTTTGACTTGAAGAAAAAGTCGGCGATATATCCTTCCACAACACTTCGATAACCCTCGAGTGAGTGCGACCATAAGTAACACACCACGTAAGGCGCCATACTGAAGCCGCGGCTGCATTACGGTCGCTTTCAAGGTACTGCTCTTCAGTGCCATTTTTTTTTTTTTTTTTAGCTTCAAAAATTTATTCAACCATAAAACATTACAGTTAAAATGAACTGCAATTTACTTGCATTCTAAAAGGTTTTGTAAAGGTCCATATTTATTATTATTATTATTATTATTATTATTATTATTATTATTATTATTATTATTACTAGTTATTATAATTATTATAAGTTCGTTTCTTTGAATAATAATATATATATATATATATATAGTGTTGTTATTATATAGTATATATATATAAGAAAGTAGCTACATATATATGGTATGCATATATATATATGTATATATGTATATGTTAAATGCCTTAAGGTAAAAAAAGCCTATTAAAGTAAGTTCAGTGCTTTCAATCTAATTTTATATGAGCAGTAGCAGCAATAGTATATATATATATATATATATATATATATATATATATATATATATATATATATATATATATATATATATATATATATATGCAGTATATAAGATATATATATATAAAAGTAATAATCAACAATATCATCATCACCCATCTTCTCTCCCAAAGACTAGAGGCACTCAAAACAGAAAAGTAGTAGAAGAATATATCATGTAGAAAAGAAAGCCCAGTCAGAAAACAACCCTAGAGCTTCATTGGGACCGCGACGGACCCTCACCTATGGCAACTCACTATCAACGTAAAGTTCATAACTTGGCCAAAATAGGCTACAAACCACCCTCACAAAGATTATTTCATTCAGTTATGGATATAGGCACCTTTATCTTCTACCTTAATCACGTATCTCTCGTACCCACAGTCCTTCACTGACTCAATCCACTTTTTTTCAGTCTCCCAGCCAGTCGATTCCCAGCCCACCGCCTGCTATAGGCAACTAAAAGCTTAATCCAATCCGACTTTCTCATCCATTCTTTTTGCATGACCAAACCATCTCAATTACCTGCTTGCAGTCCATAAACCTAAATAAAATTATTCTTCTTCTCTTTTCTCACCATTTGTTTCAATGTAAAATTTATCCTCCACATCCTCTTCCCATTTCTTAATGCACCTTGTTCTTCGCCACTCAGTCCCTCTGACGCAATCCTTTTCAACCAACCAAAATATTAGCATATATCTTCCTACAACATTCAATAAACTAATTACCCTTTATACTTCCTTATTGTTGCTCTCCTGGTATTAGATTTGCATTTATGTAAAGCTCATTACTGCTCTCCCAATCCTCGGAACTATACCCCGTAGTATAAAATGTTTTAGCGCACAACTCCAAAGTCCATCTCAATCACCAGCTCTCCTCTATTCTTGATCGTTTCTGTCATTAATTCCATCTATACTTGCAGATAATTCATTCTTCCTTTGTACTTCTACCTACCCCATCCTACCACTACAGGTCTCAAAAAACACCTATTTCTTTTTGCATCATCAAAACCCACACACATTTGCTGTTACCTCTCTCTATTACGTGCCAAAGGTCAGTTATAGTTAATTTTCAGAAGTGTTCCCTCCATTATCTCCTTACATCCATTTCTTCAGTTACGAAAGCACCATTACTATTCATATTATTCTATGAAGATTCCCCTTATTGCCTATTCTAAACTTTCGTTCTCCTTCAGAAGAGCTGCACACATTTCATTGTAGTAAGTCGTGACATTCATCCTTCTTCCAAACTGTTTATTTACATTACCTCATTTTTCCTCATATATGTAACTTTTAGTGTCTGGGCTCTTCTCTCCACCTTATATATATACCTCCAAACACCCTTATTTAAGACCCTTCACATGGCTTTTTAACAGATTTCAACCTTCACAGCCTTTTACTAAACCGTTTGCATCACTTTTTCATTCCAATTTCACTGTTGGATGAGCCCTCTACTTCTTTAGCATGTTCCACATTCTTCTCTTGCACCACTAATAAAGGCTTCCTTCATTCGTCCAGATTTCCTCAGTTTCATCTTGTTCACATTTAACTGTTACAATTTATCAAATTTTTCTAAGTATATACTTTTCTCCTTATTACCCTTGTCTACTAACTTCACTCATAATTCTTCCCACTTCCTTTTATCTCCTTCCTTTCCATCCAAGCCTCCCTACTAATTTAATCTTACATAAAACAACATAATTAATGATCTGATTACTGATTTTGCATCCAACACATACTTCAAATATTTTCTTCACCAACACACACACAATCAATCATACTTTCACTTTTACTTTCATCTCTACCTACACCAACTCTACAGTGCATACTTATGAATACTTTTGTGTTTAACAGTGATACTTTAATATAATTTCACAGAAACAAATCACCTACCATTCTCCTTTTTCCAGTCTACCCCAAATTATTACGTGTTATACCAATTTTATATATAGAGCATATATATATATAGCAGTATATATATATATAGCATATGTTATATATATATAGTATAGTAGAGTATATATATATATATATATATAGAAAGGAGTATGTTATATATTTATATATACATTTATATATATATATATATATATATATATATATATATATATATCAACTGTCATTAGAGTTTAGAGTAGGTCTGGTGACAAATAAAAATGTTTAACTTTCCAATATACTTTTGTTTTTCACAGTTATCTACCAAAACTGGTTTTCCTAAATTTTTATGTAAAGTTTCAATTGTTTTTAAGCCTGAACTTGTAATGATCATAAATACATAATGTTGTTGCAGAGCCTTTTATATCATTAACCTTTCAATTTTCAAGTGTTTTCCTTGCTTTATTTTTATATCCACCTATAAACATTCATATTATATTTGTTGGTAACGCAGTATAAATAAGTTTAGACAATGCAATTTAAATTATTTTATAATCCTATAGTTTTCTTTATAAAAATTTTATATTATTATTATTATTATTATTATTATTTACATATTATTATTATTAGTAGTATGGTAATTGTTTTAAATAAAATAGAACTGAAAACTTTTAGATAAAGTCAAAACTGTCATTGCTTTATTAGTTTCAAGCCAGTTAATGTACATATTTAGGAAATATTTCTAAATTGTTTTGATTACATGACTAGATTATTGATGTCAACAAAATTATTGTAAGATGTTTCTTTGTGGTTTATATTATTTGTAATTACTTTAATTAAAAATTACAATAAACATTATTACAGTGTTATTTTAAGTCAAAGCTCTAAATGATTTAATTTCCGAAGGTTTGATGTCATTGTCGTGAAAGAAAGCTTCGTAAGGAGATGTGTAAGAGGATGTCTTGAACGTTCCATTTATTTATGATTTCACCACAAAGATTTTATGGTCAAAGCACATAAACCCAAAATCCAGCTATGTTTTTAAGCCTTCCTCTTTCTACTCCCTGCACATTAATAATTTTATTATTATTATTAGTACAGTAGTAGTAGTAGTATTTTTAATTTAATGTATGGTTAACCAAATTGAAACTCCTTGTGAATAATATTATTATTTATTATTATTATTATTATTATTATTACATTATTATTATTAAGTTATTATTATTATTATTATTATTATATTATTAATATTATTGTTTATCGTTATTATTATTATTATTATTATTATTATTATTATTATTATTATATTATTATTTATTATTATTACCTGCATCGTTTATCTTCTAATTTCTAATTAATGTTGAAAATTAATGAGTTAATAATAGATTTGTTATTATTTTAATAGCCGCTGATGTTACTTGATGATTCGATTTATTCTAGTTTGCAAAAGTATGCTATATTAACAACAAATATAGTGAACCCAAAAATTCCTTAAGAGGGAAAGATCGAATTTTGGCCCAACAGAATTGAGTTCAAATTAGTGAGTTCCCAGCCTCTGTAGATGAAATTTAAATTGTAAGATATCCCTTAAAATACAATACTTTCTCCTCAACACAAGAATTGTTATATATATATATATATATAGGTAGGGCATATTAAGTATATATATATATATATATATGTGTATATATATATATATATATATAAGATAAATATATATATATATATATATATATATATATATATATATATATATATATATATATATATATATATATATATATATATATATATATATATATATATAGTAGAAATCAGAGTAATAAGACGTATCAAGGTAGGAGTCCTGAATTATTAATAATAAACTGCAAATATATAAAAGTTAGTAGTAATAAATTTTTACATAATAAAATGGTCTTCTAGAGTTAAGAACGTTAGCTTTTCGACTTTACTGAGCCTTTGCTTAGATCCTCTTCAGACAGTATGAATTGAAGGCTGCAATGAAATATTTAAATAAAGATTGTTATGTTAGAAAAGTTAAAACAATTAAAATTAGATTTAGTTAAACTTAAGTTTTGATTATTTTGAAAAAGTGTGGTGTTCAAAATTTTAAGGTGGGGTCAAGAGTGTGTTCCCTTTGTGAAGTGTATGTTATTTAAAGTGCTGGGAAAGTTTTTAATGCAAAGGGATTCAACGAGTTTGTTGTGTATTCATACTTGGTAAAACGGTGTCACGCCATTAATAAGTTGATTTGCATCGAGTTGGGCTCTGTAGTGTGAGTTTGAAGGTGGAGAGATGAAGAAAGAGTATATGGGTGGTATAATATTACATGCAGCCTGTGAGTCAAAGTATGGCCTGCAGCTGTGTTGAAAGTACTCAGTGAAACTGGGTTTCCGCCAATGTAGGAGGAAAAGTTAAAACAAGGGGATTTTATATACACATTGGGAAATATGAAGGTGTGAGTTGGAGGTTTGAAAAACACAAAGCTTGAGAAAGATGTGTTGAGGTGTTTAAAATAGTCTTAGAGCATGTGTTGATTCTAATGATTTTAATATGAGGGCATGGGGAGGAATGGTAATAAAGAAAGTGTTAATGGGGAGTGGTAGGGGGGTTATAAAATTTCTTTCTTTTGGTGGAGAGATATTATGTTTTTTAGGGTATGAGAGTTTTAAAGCGCAAATGGAAAATAGTGCTGAATTCAGTTTAGCAAAGGGGGAGGAGCAATTCAGAGTGGGCTCGAAGAAAGGGAAGAAACACTGATTTGTAAATAGTGAGTGTGGAAGAACCAATGAATGTAAGGAAGGGTTAAAAGTTGATTTACGATAAACACTGTAAAGCAAAGTGGGACTTGGTCCCAGGCAAGTAGGGTGCCATGTAAAGGTAAGGTTTTGTTGTTGAGAGTTCCATTGTAATTTTTATATTAGGGTGAATTGAGTTGATGAAGTTAAGTATGAGAGTGGGGCTATTGGTTAAAGCGTGTGGAGACGAAAATATCATGAACATAACGAATATACAAAGTTAGAGAGAAGAGGTGGTTGAGGAAGAAATGCCTCTGCGGCTTCCGTGTTCCATTTATTAGTTGCTGAGGATAGGAGAAAAGGGAGAGCCCATGCTTAGTCCTGAGTTTTGTTTGTAGTATAAGGTAGGGTATTGAAATGGAAGAAGTTATGTTCAAGAGAGAGTAATATTAATTGTTTAAGTAAAGGGAAAGGGTAATCAAGAGTGTAGGTGTTTTCGTTAAAATACCTTTCTAATATGGAGATGGTGAATGGAACACGTACAGAGGTGAAGGAGAGGTAACATCAAAACTGAGGATGTTATTATTGTGAGGTGTTGCAAAGGTAGTTTTTTGAATAAAATCAGTGTTTCTTTAGATGAGAGGAGAGATATGTCATGCGGCAGTGTTTCTAAGCTGTTTGGACAACCAAGAAGATAATTTGTAAGCTAGTTTGTGTTAGAAATGATAGGTCGTACAGGGTTATTTTGTTTATGGATTTTTCAAAAAAATCAAAATAAGTTTAACTAAATCATTTTAATTATTTTAACTTACTCTTTTTTAATATAATTTATTTAAATATTTCATTTAGTCTTCAATTCATACTGTTCAGAGATCTAGTGTCATCTAGTAAAAAGATCGAAAGGTGTCCGCCTCACCATCTATAGAAAACCATTTTGTTATGTAAAATTTATTACTACCTGTAATACTGCAAGCTAATTACACAATCCTCCTGCCTTGATATATATATATATATATATAAAGATATATATATATATATATATATGTATATAGTAAATATATATATACATAAGTATATATATATATAAAGTAAAGGTATATTATATATTGCTATATATAATATTATTATATATATATATAGGTATAGCATATATATATATGTTATATATATATATATATATATATATATTAAAGTTATATATATATATATATATATATATATATTTATTATACATATATATATAAGATATATATATATACATATATATATATATATAAATATATATATATATATATATATATATATATATATATATAACCCACAAAATCATGTTCAAGCTTGCTTTCCCTATTCTCTTACCCAGATCTTTAACTTTCTTCTCCCTAAGGTTTCACTTGAACAAATCTCTATCATCTCTCTCCTCTCTCCCTCCTCTCCCTCCTCCCTCCTCCCCCCCTCTCTCTCCTCTCTCCTCTCTCCTCTCCCTCTCTCTCTCTCTCTCTCTCTCTCTCTCTCTCTCTCTCTCTCTCTCTCTCTCTCTCTCTCTCTTCTCTCTCTCTCTCTCTCTCTCTCTCTCTCTCTCTCTTCAAACCTCCTCCTCCCCCTTCTCTCTCTTCTCTCTCTCTCTCTCTCTCTCTCTCTCTCTCTCTCTCTCTCTCTCTCTCTCTCCTCTCTCTCTCTCCCTCTCCTCTTCTCTCTCCCTCTCCTCTCTCTCTCTCTCTCTCCTCTCTCTCTCTCTCTTCTCCTCTCTCTCTCTCTCTCTCTCTCGTTGCACTCCTATGTGGCATCATCGGAAAGATTATTGTTTCACGTAAGTTATTCTCTGTGTGATCAAAGCGCATAATAGAGGTCATGCGTCACTGGTATTAGAGTTGTACTTTTTTTATTATTATTTCCTGTTAACTTCAAAACGCACGAACATAAATTGGACCATGCAGCTTCTTAAGTGTTATTCATATTGATTCATGAATGTTCAGATCTTTTTCCCTTCAACGCCACTGAAGACATACTTAAAATCTTTGGATAGAATCTGATAGAATGTAATTCATTCATCAAAAAAGAAAATTTTCTCCAAAGCGTTGAAATCTTTTTTGAAATTTACAAAAAAATTTAAATGACCAGATTTTTCCTTTGGCTCGTTACTCTTGACCACTTTCGATGTTTTATCTTTTCTTTGACAAATTTAAACTTAAACTTGTCTCTCTAACTTCTCCCAATAACTCCAGCCCATTATTTTCATTTCTTTATTTTTTATTATTTCTTTATTGTATTCCACCGTGTTTTCAAAACTTGTTCAACAGAGGTTGTATCATAAAGCGTTTTGGTAAATTATTTTTCTCTACCAATTAAATTCTCACTTTTATCCTCCTTAGTCAGTGCACAATATGCCAAGTAAAGGGAAGTCTGCATCAGTTTCATTTATCATCCCATGTCTCCATTTCCCTTTCAAATATTTCCAATCTATCCCTAAACTTTTTTACTAGTAAAACATGATGTGGCAAGAAACGCCCAACTATTTCTCTTTTTACATGCATTTGATAAGTCTTTTCAAAAAGCTTTAAAATTTTTGTCCTGTATCAAAAATCCCTTTTCTTGATTCTAATCTTGTTGCTCTAGCAAACTTCCTTCTAATATCCCCAATCCAAGTCAGGTGGTGAAACAAAGCCAAGATAATCCGACTCTAACTCAAAATTTCACCCTGACTATTGGGGAGCCTGAGTGTCCAATTCCAGTTCTGATTCCAACTATTGAAATTCTCTTGACTTCCTGATCTCCATCTTGAGTATTTGATTACAAACATGATTCTGATTCAGACACACAAAATTTAATGAATGATTCCAGACTTTGCTGCCTGATTCCATTGGTGGTTTGTTTCAAGAAAATTAATATGGATGTTCCTCAATTATGTTGAACCCTCAGTCACTTCTCGCTATCTTGTATGAACTAAAGCACCAGCTTCTCTTCATTTACTGTGTGGCATCTAATCACTAACTATATACTGGTGCATTTATTTAGCTGCAAACACATGCATGCAAACTAAATGACATAAATCTCTGGCCAGAACCATTTTTCTTTCAATTTAAAACTCTCTTTCTATGAAAATCGTATTTGAAGTTCCACGAACTCCATTTCAACTATCTCTGCTGTCATCTTTCCTATAGACATAATCAGTCGTTAACACACTAAATAAATTATATTTGAGTAAGTTTTCTTTAAAAAAAAATTTGAAATTCTCTATTATAGCAGGTTCACATCTCTGAAAAGCTCAACAAAGAAAATTTAATGGGTGAAAGGTTTTATAAGATGTATTGAAAGTCTAAATTCCAAAAGTCAGGAAAATTTTATATTTTTTAAAAACATAAGAGTTTATCCATGGACAAGGTATATTTTTGAATATAGAGCTTTTTCTCCTTACTGTATAATTGTAATAAGAGATGTATTTAGATAAGTGAATGCGAAAAGTATTGGGCGTGAGGAATGACATTCCATAAATCTGCCTTCATCCTGCTCTTTCTATTTTTGCCCACTAAGCCACCTACTATTCTCCTCCTTATTCTGTTCGTAGAGGTTGTTGTAAGTTCATCCCTTACTTGAAGGCATTGGTATATGGATGTGTTTTAGACTTTATGACTTATGACTTAATCTGTATATCTTTTTTTTTAGGGATTTATACTTTGAGGTGTTTTTTTTTATTTGGACAAAGTGATTTAAAATTCATAAGCCTAAAGGCATTAGCTATTTGATTTATAAAAATGACTTTAAATGAAAAACTAACTTTAACGACCAGTGGTTGACGTCAAACTCGAACCCACAAAGCATCAGGTGGTTGGGTAAAGTGACCTGATAGTTCCAGCGGCATACTAAAAAGTGTAAAAGAATCTTTGATCTATCCACAGCATGCTGCCGAAGTTTCACATCTTGGAAGAGAAACTCATTTGGAATTTAAATCAAAACTCAGCAGGACCAACCATCGGTGAATAACATTTACATAACTTGTTCTAATACAAATTTCATCGAAAATTTAACTGAAAAAATTTTCAAGTGCCATTCCATCAACTTCAAATCATACTCCTCAACTGATTGTAAATGACCCTGAGCGTTCTTTTAATAACCAACCAAAACCAGTTGATGATCAGAGAAAGATGGAAGAAGAGGAACCAAGATGATAAAAAAATAAGATAAAAAAAAATACTGTGGGCATTAAAGGTGGTGGATGATAAAACGTCTTTAAACTGTGCAGATTTAGGGGAAACATTTAAATTAATGTTTCCAGATAAACTTGGTAGCATCAAATTTTAAAAAGGGGCTGATAAATGTAAATGTCTTAACATCGAAGGACTATCTCCTATTTTTCTAGAAATTAATAGCACAATATTTTCTACTGTGCAGTGAAGCTCATTCTATCCTTGAATTAAAATTCAAAATATTTTTGATGGTGATTGTTCTTCTTAAGAGACTGATTAGTTTTTTTCTTCTATAGTACCTGGGAATCCAACAGCAGTGAATTGTGGCAAATTACAATTAGACTACTGATAAGCCTGAAAATGTGACAGTGGAAGAGGTTTTCCAAGTAAATTGCCAATTTTAGTGGAGAATCTGAAAGAAGAGGAAGGTCTGATTTTCTCAAAGAACAGTGCACAATGCTATAAGATCTCACGAAAGTTCAAGTTCCTATCACTCAAAAATGTTGACAAATGTAAGTGCTGCCCATAGGAGATATGAAGAACATCTCAAAGAGCTTCAAACAGAACCAAAGAAGAGAATAAAAAGGTTGAAAGAAAATTATCCACAGATCTAAAAAAACCAAAGAGCAGAGAAAGATGTTAAACTGAAAGCTTTGACAGAAGTAGACATAAAATCAAAACTTCAGATGCTTGTGAGAAGAAAAGTTAACCTAAATCTACCCATTTAGAATCCGCAGATCACAGTGGACCTTATTCACCTAGGCTATTAATGTTAGCTTTTAATTTATTTTCTTGTATAAAATAAAAACTATTTGTTTTTTTGAAAACAATAAAAAGGAGTGCAGCTGGGATGGCTATGGGGAAGGTATAGACTGATTACTAAAAAAAAAATATATATTTTTTTTAAATTTTATCCATGATGATGAACAGTTTGTAAAGTAAATTTTCAATAATTTAATGTATGAACTGGGTAAATAGGCTACAATAATGATTAATAGATATTTTATGCATATAAATAACGAACCCGTGCTACTAGTTAAATTGAAATTATTAAGATATTAGTTTGGAATTCCGTTTAGATACATTTCAAAATGCTATACCATTTCTCTTCAGCTTATTTTAAACTTTGACAATAAAAAATTATAGCTTTTAAAATTTATCATCTCCTTCCTACATTAGTAATAGTATCCGTAGGGATATATATATATATATATAGTATATATATAGTATAGAGTATATATATATATATATATAGTTATATATATAAGAGTATATGAGTATATATATATAAAGGTGGTAAATATATATAGGCATATATATATATATATATATATATATTGCCCCTGGGCTCCCTTATTTGGGGGATCCAAGTCATTTCCAGAAACCGCAACCTCTCCGAAGTGGTTGGAGCCACAGGCCTCTAGGAAGGCAGTGATCTGATGCAAAGTTCTGTAGGGAGTGTGAATGGGACACCTCAATAGGTGTTCGTCAGTTTCACGCTCTGTTAAGCATCTTATACCAAAATGTCAACAAACCAAACTACCCACTTAGGAAAACATACTTCAAACTACAAAAGCAGACTGGACACAATTCACTAAATATATAAAAAAATAAATATGCATCCCTTAAATATCACAGACACATCAACACTCAACGTTTTCGCAATTTAGTGGCTCCGTCAAAATTCGCAGATCAATTTTTTCGCTTTATTTTTGATGCATAATCATGCAACTGAGTAAATGATGCGTTCACCAGAATCTCGGGGAAAGACATTTGTATCGGTTCCAGTAAGTACCGGTCGCGAACCGAACTTTAAAAATCGAGGTTCCGTTTGAACCTGTTCCGGTACATCCCTAATATATATATATATATATATATATATATATATAGGCGGCATAAGGAAGATTTGATAGAGTATAGGATATATAGTATATATAGTATATATATATATATATATAGGTATATATATATATATATACATATATATATATAAGAGATATATATATATATATATATATATATATATATATATATATAGTATTGAGCGAAGAAGCTCTGTTAGTTGTACTTCTGTTATGTCTTCCCACATTTCGATTGGATTATTTATTTCGCTTAATTTTGTGTTTGTTTGTTCTTCAGGTGCACCCGATGGCAAATGCCGCAACCCTGACCATGCCTGATCGACTTGATGCGAATCAAGTCTTGGTATTTTCTGCGGTTCGTGACACGGGTTTCATTCCCCCGGCACCCACCGTCATCATAGCAGCAAAAGAACCCAATAAATGAGACACTTGGAAAGAATATTATGGCAGGAACTACTACACAAAACTCTAAACTGCTTCCTTGTGGTAATATTCCTTCCTTTTCAACATTATTTTGTCACTCCAGTATTACTATTATTTATTAATATTTGTCATTTTATTATTATTATTATTATTATATTATTGTCATATATTATTATTATTATACATTATTATTACTAGTTTATTATTATTATAAATTTTTACTTTTACATTGTCATTATTATTATTATGTGGATATAAATTTTTATTATTTTAATTTAAATATTATTATTAGCTATTATTATTATTATTTATTAGTTTCAATTATTATTGTATATATAATAATATAATTTAGTATACCAGTCACACAATGCTATTTCATTTATTCTATTATACTATTGTTATAAATTAGCAATGATAGTAGTAATATATGCTAAGCTTTAATCCTCTGTTAACTTAAATTTTCACCCTGAAAAATAAATATAACCATAATCCATGTTTTTCATCCCAAGATGTCATCAAAAGGCAACAGAAACCGAAAGTACCCATTCTTTGTTAAATGCATAGTTTTGCATCCAAAGAATGCAGTTTTAGCAGTGATGGCCCACAATGAGTAAAACATGTTGGTTCACCTCAGCATGAGCGCGATCTGGAACCTACTATTTCTGTCTGCTTCTTATTTGCAGTATCTGTAAAGCCTGGCAGACACAAGACTGATCATATACTAAGCGGTACGTTCCTGCTCGAATGAAAACCAAAGTTCGTAAATAGAGAACCTATTGTAACAAGATGATAAAAGCTTTAAAAGCAATATTTTAGATTTTTTTTATATAAATTTATAACATTATATTAATACTCTTAAAAATAAGTTTTTTGTTTCAAAATATTATTTCATTCATAAACCAACAATTTATTTAAACAGTCATTTCCAGACCTTTCAAAGTAAACATTTAAGTTAGATTTATTCTCAATATATGGTGTGGTGAATATAGTAGCATATTATTAGTTGTTATATATATATATATATATATATGTTATATATATATATATATATATATAGTATATGTGTATGCAGATATATATATATATATATATGCAGTATATATATAAGAAAACTAATCCATGCTCATAACGCAATTCTTAGGTGGGCGGTGGTCGGTCCGCAGAGTAGCACAAATACAATGAAAATAGATGAAGGCAAGGAGTTCCACGAACAGATGAAGCTGGAACTAGCGTTCACGACCGAAATTTGAGTTTCCGGATACTCGCATAACAATATTCATGTGAGCAAAGCAACCCAGATACTTGGGTGACGCTGATGTGGGAATGCGAGATCACTCGAGCACCTGCCACGTTGTAATAATTTCCATATAGTAAGATTATAGTGCTAATGTCACGTCGCAAAGAGGGTCAAGGAAGTTGCAGAGGTGACAGTTTATTAGTCTCAGCCTTAGCCTCAACTCTATCTAAAAAGGTTATACCGGAGCCACCCCAAGTGTGAGAACAGTGCTTCATACAAGAGGGACAAGTAATCAACAGAAGAACAAAATTTCGGCAATCTGAACAGAACACCCAGCTTTTAGCAGGGTTAAAGTAAAGACATGGATTTTGTGCATGGCCTGGCTATTTGACCCTTATACAAAAAATTCCAGTACCATAGCCAAATAGCCAAAAATCCATGGCTTTTTGCCAACCCTGCTTTGAGGCTACCTTAGCAACCTTTGTGATGAGGTTTCCAAGACATTTTGTTGTTTATATTTAGTCTACAAATGTTTAGATAAACCACTGGCACACATTAAAGAATGCTGAGTACTGTGCCACTGGTGAGACATTGAGCTGCCTAGCGAGATGTACCTGGGTGCTTTATAGTGTTCTAGCAGCCGTGAGTTTCTTTTGCAGAAAGAAATTCTTATTAGATTATGAGTGGTTCACTGAAATCCTTCCAATCCTAGATTGACAACTTGAATTGAAAGCTGAAACGATAGTAAAACTTAGATGCAAAAGAGGGAGCAGATTTGGAATAAGGAACAATGGAGAGTTGAGTCATCGTATAAGAATGAGCGGTAAAGAGTTAGAATTGCAGCCAAGAAGATCGCAAGATGAAAATTAAGAACTAAAAGCTGAAGATAGAATAAACTTTTGAGGAATATCATACTAATAGGAAAGGAGAATAGATGGTCAGACTGGTTTAATAGCCGAAAGCCAGAACGATCTGAAAGAGAGTTAGACCTGAGGTAAGCAAAGAGAAGTGGGAGGCAGTCCCCAGAAGTGGAACTTAAAGAGTAACGATGCTTGCTGCTATATGGTACTGGTAAAGTTTCGATATGTCAAACGCCACCACCAAAAGAGCAAAGTCCGTAGCAGTGAGACAAGAAAGTAGTTTATTCTCCACTGTCGCAAAAGCCATAATGGAGTGATAATCTAAAAGGAAATAAGATTCCAGATGATTCAGGGAAGTCAAGAAGAATTTCAAAAAATTTAGACAATAAAAGCGTGTGCTATAGGACGATAGTTGAAGGATCAGAGCGGCTACTCCTTTCCTGAATCGTATTGATTTAAGCACTCGCCTGGCGAAAAGTATAGTATTACGTATGCGAGAGTGAGAGCCGCCGAGGACAAAGCTCCAACTCGAAGCCCGCCCCTCAAAACATGCAAAGGAATGCTGTCCGACCACTAGCCTCCAGATGTTCACAAAAGAATCCTGGATCCATACACGCAACTGCGAATAATGATGTATAGATATGGGACACCTTAGAGTAGTAGGAGTGAGTGATGCATAGAATCGTCCAGGGTATAAATTAGATGGTGCAAAGAATAAAGAAATTAGGTCTTTCAGAAGGAGTGTTAAAGTGCCAGGCCTTTCAGAATGAACAAGAGGGCAAAAGTAGATTTACAGTTATAGAAACGCTTCTAGCCAGCCAGAAATTTTATCAGTAGAAGAACCAAAGAAGGTCAGCGTACTTTAGTAAGCTAGTCAGCTAACTATCGTGAATAATATCCTGGCAATGATTTCTCAGCAGAATGATAGCCGCATTGTCTCTGCTCTGAATGACACGAGAACAAATGCCATTGAACCATGGGATTTTGGGAGAAAGACTGAAGAAAATGAAGGAAACGCTGCTTATCCCTTCTTCGGTGATCGCTATATATGCTTCATTTTTCGGTATACAACCGAAGTGTCCTCTGAGCCAATACAGTGGTTCATTCCAACGAGTAAAGCGATGCATTCTTCCCCCCCAATTAGCCATTTAAAGCTTCAGAAAGGTCGTTTAGGCACGAAATGTGGATTTGTTGAGTAAAGTATACAGGTGCGCTACTGAACACGTGGGTCAGAGTCACCATGATGCAAAAGTTGTATAATTATGGCAAGGACCAGTGGTGATGAAGAATATCTGTAATATCTTTGAAACACAATTCTTTAACCTTCATCCTGCTCTTTAATATTCTTCTTGGTATTTTCTTTCTAGTGACCTTTCTCGATGTACCATTATACCTGTGTCAAAACTTCTTTAAAGTTGCGCTCACTGCAGAGTGGCACTACATAAAGAGTTTGACCTACAATGCCCCTCCTTGATAAGGTGTAGTCTAGGGCGTTTCGCCTGTCGACTCTCCTACTCTCACTAACCCTCCAATCTTTCTCAGCCGCCGGAACTGTTAAGTCACTCTATTTATGTTATTGCTATTGCAATATACACTGCTCTGAATTTTCCCTGTCATATACCTCTCCTTGAGGAGAGTAATGGATCATACAACTCTTCTTTCGTTCAATATCATCCCCCATTCAGTCCAAGTCGGATCTAGGCTAACTGCTATGCTCATTTTTACAGCGTGACTCTACTGGTAAAGTTCCCAAACATTTTTCTCCTTTTATCTTTTTTCCATTCTCTGATTTGCATAATTTAAAGCGTCATGTACCTTTAAATGTTGAGACTGTTCACCTTGACCGTGGGTTTACAATTTCCACTTGAAACTAGTAGTATATATATATATATAAAGTTATATATATATTAGTAGTATGTATATATATATTATGTATATATATATATATATATATATATATATATATATGTTATATATGAGTATATATATAGTGTATATATATATATATTAAGGAGTGTGTTATATAAAGTAAGAGCAGGCAGAGAGTATATATATATATATATATATATATATATACAGAGGTGGGCACGGTCCGTTACTCCCGTTACTCCGTTATTAACGGAACTAGTTTTTCAGTAACGGAGTAACGGACTCTTTACTTTGTAACGCTCCGAACAAGTTCCGTTATTTTTTTCTCCGTTACTTTTTAGTCCGTTTACAATGACGGCCTTTTCTTTGAAATGCTTAAGAAGCCAATTGACCACCCCAATCAAGCTAACAATCCTTTTATAAAATAACATATATATATATATATATGTAGCAGAGTATAGCAGGTATATAGTTATGAGTATATATATGTTGTTAAGGCATATATGCGTATATATGAAGCTATGGCACGAAAAATCATGGTGAAACCAT
>JABUQX010123625.1:7500-27500 GCA_015478945.1 Trachelipus rathkii | reverse complement strand
TCTAACCAAACATATATATATATATATATATATGTATATATTAGCTTATATATATTATATATACAGTGTGTATAAGTATATATTAATAATAATATATATATACTATCTATATATATATATACTTATATATATATACTAGATATATATATATATATCATATGTTTAGCAAAAATATCTAATCATAATATTGCTTGTATAAAGTTCTCATCCTAAAATCTTTGCAGAAAATATAAGATATGTAATTAAAGAAAAGACTTTATATGTCCGGGATGTGTGTCAGTGAAGTGGAAACGTTACCCATGCCTATCCAGATGAATCCTCATCAGATCTTTTCTAAAATGAAGTTTTAAGAAAATGCTGGGAGGTAATGATTCAATCGAAATATGTAATTCATCATCACTAAAAAATTGTTCATTGTAACCAATATAATGAATATAATAATAATAATAATATAATAAAATAATAATAATTAATAAATAATATTATAATATTTAATAATTAATAATGACTAATATATAATAATATAATAATAATAATAATAAATCAATAATAATGAATAATAATAAATAATATAAAAATAATAATATAATAATAATAATAATAATAATATAATAATAATATATAATATTCAATAATAATTAATATAATTAATTAATAATAATAATAATAAGATAAATAATATATAATATAATAATTCAATCTAATAATACTCAACGATATGTTAATAATTAGGCAGGATGATTTATTATTGTTATGTAATCTTTTTAGGTCTTTTTTTTATTCCTGTGTCTTTTTATCTACGATTTTGATGGTTGTTAGGAATATGGGTAGGAGTGATTGGGTATGTTAGTCTTAATTGTTGTTCTGTTTCTTATAATAATATGTACTGTGACATTTTTAATATAGATTGTTTGATATGTTAGATATGTTTCTGATTCATTCCTTTTTTATCCTCTATTGCCGTTTATAAAGACTGTATACAAAATTAAAGTCAGGAGTGAAAACTCTCCTCAACAATTAATGCAGAAAAGTGAAAGCCTTTTCACAGATAATAATATCAGGAGGCGAGAATCCTCCCTTGAAGTTAGTGTTACGTCTTGTGCTAAATTGATAATAGGTATCTGGTATCAAAATGCTTTAAGCGGCCAGGCCGCCGATGAGTTCCACAAAAGTGTAATGAAGTTAACCTTCACCACGATTGTCTGGTATAAGCCGTAGAAGCAGGAGCCTTCAGAAATACGCAATTAAAATATTCATTGTAGCTGGTACAGAACCGAAAACAGAATAAGGTAACTGAAAGATAGAATTAGTGATCCTATACTAGAATATGCAAGGAAATCTTCTGGTGTCTAAATCACTATAACCAAGCAATTAGAAAACAGCACAAAAGAGAAAAAACACTATAAATTGCCGACCTAGCCGAGGATAGAATCCGAAGCAAGAAGAAACTATAAATTGACGCCCCTGCTACAGGATATAGAATTTGGAAAGCCGTCGAAGAGGCAAACAATTGGCTAAAGTAGCCTTGGATAAATAGAATCAAGAAATCTTCATGATAAAATACGCAGTCAGAACAGAAAAGTAGTAATTGTATAAAAAACAGTCTTAGTAAAGGGGTATAGAGGTATATTTTAAAAAGAGGATAATTAGTTGCAAATCATTAAGCTGTAAACAGTATTAATATTATATCATAGATTAGGCGACTTAATTGACTAACTCCCTAGCAGAAAGCCCAAAGAAGAAATCGTGTCTCTCAATCACATCAACGCCAAACAATTTCTTCGACAGTCAAAAAAGCAGGAAAAAGGCCTCCCCAAAAAACAGATTCTTTGCAGCCGCAAGAATCAAAAAACAGATAAGTCCAAAAAATTCAAAGGGACGTAAAAATATAAAATTTTAAGAAATATTGTATCAGTAAAACTTATGTTAATTAAGTAAAAACAAAAATTTAATTAAATAATTAAAACATAAAATTAATTAAGCAATTAAAACAAAAAAGAATTAAAATATAATTAATTTTAATATTAAGTATTCTTTTGAGTAAGTGGGTTGGTTGTCTGTTTGTGTATGTACGGGAGGGAAAAAATTATAGAAGCGTTAGGTCATCTAATAATTTTATTTCTCTAAAAATCCTTTCATTTTCGTATTCGTGTGTGTCGAAAATATAGGTAATATATATATATATATATATATATATATATATATACGTACATATAATAAGAATATATATATATATATATATATTAATATATATTATATATATATAGTTTATATATTATATAATTATATATATTATATATTAATTATTATATATAGTATATTATTATTATATATATATTACTATATTATATTATAATATAATATCTATAGTATATATATATTATATACTATAGTATTACCCCACTATAATATATATTATTATATGAGGTAATAGTAGATATATATATATGATTATTATTATTAATATAGTTGATATATATTATATTATAATAATAATATTTGTATATATTTTATATAAATGTATATATATCTAGTATATAATATATTTAATGATAATAGTAGTGACTATATATATTAATAAATATTAAATAATAATGTTAAATATTTTTTATGAATATATATAGATATGTTATATATGTATGCGTACACACACGCATACATAGACGTGTACGGAATAGGTTGTTTGCCAGAACGAAAGAAGAATGTGAAGAGGACGGGAGGAATACACACACGTGATTTCTCCAGCCATGGCAACATACACGAGACAAACAAACAGCTCTTCCCGCTCATTACCTGATCCGGTCTCAGAATGTCAATACAAGGGCACACACGGACAGGTAAAAGCGGAGGAAGCCTTCCCCCACAATACCAGCAGCTCTAAAGGTAACATTCCGCATTTACCTATATATATTAATATATATTACCTATTATTTTTATATATAGATATATTATATTATATATATATACTATCATACTAATATATATATATACCTGTATATAGTATATAGTAGATAATACTATATATATATATACTAGTATATATATTAATAGAGTGTGTGAATGTATATTAGAATTTTTGTTTTAAAATTAAATTTAACCAAAATTATCAAATTTAATTATTTAACATTTTTTAATTACTGATAGATATTTCTTTTAATAGAATTTCATCTTTAGAATTTTAAACTAATATAAATATGGATAAATCAGGTATATATGTATATATATATATATATATAATATCTTATATATATATATATATTATATATATAATACTATTATATATAATATATAATATTTTTTATCAACTACTATACTCATATATATATATATTATATATAGCATATTGCCGTAACATAAGGATACGCTCGCCAAGCTCTCGACAGGAAAAACGAACGCACATGTCATGTAACAATCAAACAACAACAGAACGTACACGCAAAGAAGTCTGAGAAGTTAGGAACGTGCTTTTACTCTTATCTGACACACATTGCTTTGTTCGCTCAAGTGACTCAAATATTGTTCTCGCAACGGTGTAACCTCTTTTTGAACTCGTAGATTTAATAGTATGTAGAAAGAATAATTCTCTTCTTTTGTTTTTTTTATTTCTCTTTATTCAATGGAAATTGATGGTTAGATATAACCGCTATTTTTGTTGTAGAGTTAATTGATTCATTGTTGATGCATAATTAATTAATTGCAGGAAAGAGACTGCCTTTGCTTATCATTTTGTAATTGATTTTTATTTTTTTTAATTAATGAAAAATAATAACTCCAAAAAACAATCCCAATTCAACATTTTTGAGCATTGATATTTCGATTATAAATCGCAAAATTATTTATTGATGTCTATATATCAATATATAATATATATATATTATAGTATTCAACCTAAAAAATAATAAATTGTATATATTATCTATTATATATTATTATATATACTTATATATACTTATATATATATATGTATATATTATCTACCATAATAATATATTAAAATAATTAATAAATATTATAATATATATAAAATATATATATATTATAATTATTATATAGTATATACTTTAACGTATACTATTATATATATATATGTATTATATATAACTTTTCTCTTTTACTTATCTATTATACTATATGTTAAGTCATATATTAGTAGTAAATATATAAGTCTATAAATAATATATTAATAGGTATATATATATAAGTTTTTATATTATATTTTTTTATTTTTTATTATTATTTTAATTTATTATATATGTTTTATACTCACTTTCTCTTGTTGTACCTATTACGTTCAGACGATATACAGTGGGTGAGTGTATGCTTTTGTATTTGTTAGTAAGTTTCTCTCTTATTATGGTTGTTTTTCTGTATCTTTATTGCGTCTTTATGTTTTATTTTATTTTTTTGGCTCACTATGAGCGTTGGGACGTCACAGTTCTGGTCTGTTACTTATTGAGTAAAACCTTCTAATAGATGAGGAATTTAGGATTAAGAAATTCTTTCTATCTAACTCTTTTTCTATTTCTTCTGAATAAAGGAAAATTGTTTTATGAAGGGTATGTTAACTATTGTCGCAACACCATCTTTCTATATCAAAGTTACATTATTAAAATATAATTTTGAGTTAAATTTTAATGATAAGCAATCACAATCGTATCGAGTTGAATCTGAGCACTTTTTTTTCATTTTTATTTGAAGCGGAATATTTTGTCATTTTAATTAAAATAATTAAAAAATTGAACTTGTCATTTCAATTGAAATTGATTTTCATATAAAAGCTGAGATATTTATTGTTTTCTGTCTTTTGCAAAAACAATCGAGTAGTCTCATTTTTGCCATTATAGTTCATAACAGGATAATTATTGCTCATAAATCCTTGAGTTCCCATAAAACCATTTTCCCATCACTTCTTCAAAATTCTGTCCACAGCTCCACTAACGCTACTTACCCCGTTACTTTTCACTTTCCACTAACGAGTCATTAGGATGGCGGAAAACGAATTGCAGGTTGGGACGTCTGACACCTCCACTCCAGAGGAGATGCAGGAGGAAAAGACAGACCTGTTAGGAAGTACCACAGCAGTCGTGGATAAACCTTCCTCACCAAAAAGGAAAGCTATCTCGTCAGAACCCGGAGGAGAGGGGGCAGATACGCTTATCCAAACTGAAAGGAAAGCTATCTCGTCAGAACCCAGAGGAGAGGGGGCAGATACGCTTATCCAAACTGAAAGGAAAGAGGTGAAAAGGAGAGGAGAAGTAGAAAATAGGGAGAAGGAAGATGAAATGAAGGATGAAGGAGAAGTGGTGAGGGTAAAGGAGAGAGAAAAAAGAGAAGGAGAAAACGAAGCCGAAGAACTTTGTTCCGGGGGAGCCAGAGCCCCCCTAAACGTTTGTAGGAAAAGCTCAGAAGAAGAAGATAAGACTCAGACAAAGATACCATTAGTTTGTAAAAACAGCGCGAAAAAACCATGCCTAGCAGTGAAGCCGGTCCCCAGGGAAACGCCCCTCAAAGATAGTGAAAGTACACCTTCCAGTACAGAATTTTCAATAGAAGCAATGATGGAATTTATCAGCTATACAGGTGCTAGAAACATTCCATTCCCTTTATTTATCCAAAAAATTAAATGCCTAATGGATAACTATCAGAGATTGGCCGAGAGGGAGCCCTTAGGAAGCTTGTTCGAGAAAAACAAGGTAAACTACATGTTGATAACGAAGGTGTTAGACTATATCGATTCCAAAGAAAATAGTTCCTTATTAAGGAAAGCAATTTTAAGAAGTTTTGATCCGAATTTGGATGCAGGAGTTTTGTTACAAAAGGTTATAGAATTGGAAAGAGAAATCCCACTCCAATCCAATTTAGCTGAAGAGGATTCAGAAGATATAGATGAGATTTCAGTGCTAGCCATAACTGATAAAAGAGCAGAAATAGAGGTTCCGGCCGAAGAACTAAAAGCGCCAAAGTTGGTTAAAAAGGGTGTGTCAGGAGAAAAGGAGACCGAAAAAAATCAAGAGGAAATAACTGGAAAAATAGAGGAAAAGGTAATTTCTTTACCTTCCCAGATTGCAGTTCGCCCTAAAGAAAAGAAGATAAGAAAAGAGCCAACTATAATGCAAGCGGTAGCCGAGTTGTCGGGATCCTCTGAAAGGTTGATGAAAGTATCACAAAGAGGAGAGCAATATGGTTGTCGAATAACGATCGCTTTTGAGGAGAAACAGCGAGGGATCGATGTAACAGCCGTAGTTGATACAGCGGCTCCAGTCTCTTTGATTAGTAGAGATGCATTTGAAGCCTTAAAAGAAAAGGAGAAGATAGAGGTTTTGTGTAAACCTTCACCATTTCGATTGAAAGGTTTAAATGGACAGGAATATCGACAATATAGACAAGTAGAACTCTGCTTTAAATTATCAGATAAAGTCCAACGTACAAAATTTTTATTACATGAATTAATTCAAGAAAGATGGCAGATATTGCTGGGAACAAATATAATTAGCAGTGAGTGTGCCAGTGTGAACCTCTTCAAGCGTCAAATGATCTTCTATGGTGGTGAAACGATCGTAAAAATCCCGCTTTTCATCATCGGAGAACCTCGAAGAGAAGGGTTCGGCCAGATACAGGTAATGAGAGCCTTTGATCCACCTTCAACAGGGAAGAATCCACTTTTAATTAACGGAGTTTTCGGCCCCGCAGTCTACACCTTAAAGAGAAGGTTGGACGCCTCGAAACCCTTCGCCCCGCCGGACGAAGTTCAAAGGAAGAATCGGGCGGAAGGAGAGAGAGCGGAGGAAGAAGAAAGTTAGGAGATATGCAGGGAAGGGAGGTGGGTAAGACACTGAATAGGTATATATATATATATATATATATACACCATAATATATATTAATTATATATATATTAATATTATTTATATATATTAATATATATTATATATAATATATATATATATATATATATAATATATATAATATATATATATATATATATATAATATATATATATATAATATATATATATATATTTAATTTATATTATTATTTATAGGCACCCCAAAATACCTTGAGTCTGGTAAAGATTGACATGTCTATGCCAGGTGTGTGTCTTTATAGTTACGGTAAATACCCACCTTTAAAGAAAAATATCGGATTCGATTTCCCGTTCACAAATTTTATTTATATATGTTATAATATATAAATATATATATATAATAATTTATATAATATATATAATATATATATATATATATATATTATAATATATATAATATATATATATATTATATAAATATATATATATATAATATATAATATTATAATATTATATATAATATATATATATTATAATTATCATATGTATATGTTTATTATATCCATGTTATGCCTATCTGCATTATAGGATATAATTCTGCATGTTATATTGAATTATTTAAATTGATACACATGAAATGATACAAGATAAGATACCAAATTGAGTTTAAAACTGTAGTATATCTTCGTATCTCCTATTCAAGAGTAGTTTTTAAATAACCCTCATTTCATCCAAAATAGCCCGAAAAATTCATTAAGATTTTAAGGAGGTTAAAGATCTCTTAGTTTTTCTTATATTATATACTTGTTTTGTATATTTATAATGTGTAAAGTAAAAATATCTTCTGTTTCTCATAAAATAGGAAAAAGTAAAAAAAATAAATGCGGACCCACGGTAAAGAGTTTTTTAATTTAACACTAAGACACCTATATAATATATTTTGTTTCTAAAAATATTAATAATAAATGAATTTATTATATTTCGATATAACATTATATAGAAATACCTATTTTTATTATTAGAAATAATATTATATATTATATTTAATAATATATTTTAATCAGTATATAGCATGTGAATATACTTGCGATACAGGACTCTGTATCACCACTTGTAACAGCGCTTGAGGAAATATATAGGAATCCATTTTCGGTGCTGCTAATCTGTCTGACATTTTGCAAATCTTGGATTGAAGCATTCTGTTCTAAAATTTTGGAGTTAAGGTTTATGGTGGGAAAGTTTGGTGTGTGATTAAGTGGTAGGTACAATTTTCCCTAACGATATAATTACTAAAAGTAATAACAATAAATACATTGTTTGAGTTTTCTGTATTTTTTAAAATCCTCCGGAAGACAGGTTCGGGACTAGGCGGCATCCCCTACGACCCCCGAGAACCTCCAGAGGGGCCAAAAAAAAAAAAATATAAAGCAATTCACGTAGTTCGTACTCCCGAATAAGTCATGGTACAACAGTCAGCATCTATAGAGGAAGCATGTCGTAAAACCCATATGGGCATATCCGGATTATGCATACATTATGCATTGGAAATTGTTTATTTTGCTACTAATCCTGATTTAATTTATTAGAGAGAAGAGAGGAAGTACAGTTTGGTGTTTCTCCAGACAAATTTCTGATAAAAAGCCGAAGATCGGGCCGTTCGGATAGGTAGTAGTCAAATGTAAGAGAGGATAGAGATGAGGAAAAAATAGTAGGATCCACACTCTAAAACAAAAAATAATAATTACTAGAACTCTTAGAAATTTTACCAATAAGGATAATTCAAGTTTGTTTGTTTTTTATATCTAATAACATATTATTTCTAATATTCTTATATAATACAGTTTATTATAATAATGTTTATTCTTAAATACTATTTATTAATATTCTCTTTATATCATGATATAACGTTGTGAACTATTATTTACAATATATTTTACAGGTATAATGTAAGTGACAGTTATGCGTATGAATGTTAATCAATTAGTCAAAATCTATATAACATTATATATATATATTACTATATAAATGTATTATTAGTATTATATTATTATTATATTATTATTATATATATATTATATATTATATATATTATATATATTATATATATATATTTATATTAATATAAATAGTAATCAATTAAATATACCAAAAAATAAATACTATATATATATTAAACGGTATATATATATATTATATCGTCTGATATGTTTTTTGCGGAAAATGATATTTACTTCGGTCAAACAGCACCTTTTCTTTAATTTATGGATAGTAACAGACTAGAATCCTAGTTTAATTAGCCAGGCATTATTTTTATTTATTTTTCTTATTTTTTATTAAAAATCGAACCAATTTATTTCTCCATTCTGTGGAAAAGCCAAGAAAGACCGTTAACAGAGCAAAGGGGCTTCAAGATTCGTAACAGGAGACCTCTAAACTTGGTGAGTTTTGACAGGAAGAACGTTAGGATTAAGTTAGAGAAGACGGTTTTACTAAGTGGATAATCTCTATCCTGACTTGGCCGAATGTAATATATTCTCTTCCTCTCTCGCTTCTAATCCTGATTGAATTTGGTAGGCATTGTTTCTCGGAGTATGTTAGTTTCTCTCAAAAGTTGTATGGGAATGTCGGACTCCGGAGCAGTACTGGTGTAGATGAGAGAGGAGGGTTGAGTGACATTCGCAAAGGAGGGGTCGGAAGGATGAGAAATTTGAAAAATTGGACAAAGAAAAAAAAAGGGCTGCAATACTAGTTAAATCATGTGGAACATTTCGGCTTTTAAAAAATAGATAGGGTAAAAAGCACTAAATATCGCTTTATAGGTAATGAGCCCACTAGCTTCTCAGTCAATCTTTTACTTCAAATTAGGCCAGAAAAACGAGATAAGTTCACTCATAACCGATAAGTATAGATTTAGTTCATCACCCTAGAATGGGAAGGTTTACTAAAAGATGTTAAAATATCCAACAGTTATTTAGTCGGTGATGATATTCGAGAGGTGTTCTTAAATTAGCGAGAGAGGAGGAGAAGATTGGTTCATGCCTCAAAATAAGAATCGCTAAGAAAGCTACATTTGGAGTTTCTGTTATGAGAACACTATCTTAAATATAACTAAACTTATGAAATTATATAATATTATTAATATATATATATATATTTATATATATATTAATATATTATATATATATAATATATATATTAATATATATATATATATATATATATATATTTAATATAATTAATATTAATATATATAATATATATATATATATTGTGATTGTGTGTGTGTGTTGTGTCTGTATGAGCCGAAAATTATGTGATGTAATGATGAAGGGATTCTTTGTAAGGCTGGTAATGACATAGTGTGATACTTATAACATAGGGTATATTTTGTGTAAATTCACACATCTAGCTTGGTTATTAAAAGAATGTTTCATTAATCTATAAGGTTGTCGATAGTTTTATGCTTGCAATGGTGATCATTTTTTACTAATTTATTTGCCATATGATTTCTACAACCTCATCATGCAATTTCCCTTTATCTATTAACATTACAAATAGCTTAGGCCATGTTTTCGGCAAGTTCCTGAAGGATGGTAAAATGCAGAGCTGTAAGTCGGATCAGTACATTCTTAAAAATTTTCACACTCTGATACATCTTGATTTCCCGCCCTCCCTCTGAAGTAAAGGGTAAGTAGGCGTTAGCTAGTCTCAAGTTGACCAGGAAGTAATGAGTGATAGCCAAAAGAAAGATCGCAGAAGGAAGAAGCGTTAGGTGTGTGACAGTAATTACGAGGGAATAAATCTCATGGATTGCGTATATGAGATTGCTTGGGCTGTATTTAGTTGTTGCTAAATTATATTGATAATTTGTGTAATAGACTATGAAATACGCTTTGGTATTTTATTAAAGGTGGCTGATGGCACATATAGCATATCCGCTTTATTACTTTCTATACGTTCTTGTAAACGTTTTTATCTCTAGTATATTAAAATCTGATTTAGAGATTTTGTCAATTAATACTGCCTTTGAATTTCAAAAGCCGCAATTTAATTGATAGGGAGAGGCTCGGTGAAAGCATGGAAGAGATTTAAGTACCCCTCGAAGAATGGGAGGCAGTATATAATAATAATAAGTACCACTCCGGAAAAGCCCAAAATTGCAAAAGAAAAGATGTGAAAAACGAGATAGGAGACAAGGCCACAGTGTCCTATTGAAACTGGTTTAGTGGAATTAAGAACTTAATTTTTGACAATATTTTAGATTAGGAATTAATTTCTATTTGCATGTTCTTTTTGGATTTCGGATGTAATGATTAGAGACTTCAGCCACATTTCCTCCAAAGAAAACTTCAGTAGGATAATTTAAATATATTTCAGGACGATACTACCTAGCCTAGTTGATGCAGAAAGAGAAGAAGAGTAGTGACAAAGCAGTTTTCTTAAGTTTTAAGGTTATTAAGTAGATCATAATGATGAAAGGACAGTTCATGGCAATATTATATATTCCCAAAAAGTACTTACTTTTCCTCTCGAATAGTAGGAATTAAAGATATCAGAACGAATTACTCACTATGTGGGAAACTTTAGAAATAGAAAAAAAAAAGGTAGAAATATTATTACATGAACCATATCTCATTCAGAAATGTATTGCTGATATTTGCTTTGTTTTTTATATTTTTGCAATTTGTTGTTAGTTATTATCAACCAAACGAATTTAGCTCTTTCTAACTAATATTAGTTCACGCGCTTTTGATCAAAAAGTTTCGAAAAGTTTTAGAGTAAATAAGTAATAACTCGACAACAGGTGTTGGTTCGAGATCAACAGTTAGCTAAGATTTAGCAGAGAAATGAAGAAGTATAAGATTGAAAAGAAGTATTTCCGGAGACAAAAGATAAACAGGATCAAGATATTACTGAATATAAAATTATCAGCATAATAATAGTTGACAGGAAAGTATAATCGTAATTTGGATCATGTTTCTAAATAAGTCAGTAGTAGATAGTGTTAAAATCTATATAAAGTCTGATTTTCTTTTTATATTTGCTATTATAATTATCGCTTCTTTTTAAGGATATGTTTAATCTCTGCAATAAATAACATGACTATGTTGAAGTAATGATACATATCATAAAGTTTTTTATTTTATGGTTGAGCTATGTTAGCTCGTACGGACGAGATTGCGTGATCTCCAGATATCATAAATAGTTCTCATCAAGCCCAATATAGGAAGTAAGAAGTAAGAGGAGATAGGAACCCCAACAATATGAAAATGCTTGAAAGTTCTTAATTATTCATCTTGTAATGTATAATAAGCACCTACTGTAAAAGAGATAGTTAGAATCTCTTATATAGTTTCAGTCTTAATTATTTATTCGAACGTATGTGACATTTTACTGCAGAGATAAAAGTCCCGGAAAAAAGATGAAAAGAACCAAAGCTAAAAAATGAAAGTTGAATTTAATAATATATGACTATTAAAGTGTATTATTTTTTAAAAAAATTGCTTCGTATTCAACTTGTTCGCTAACCTTAGTACATAAACCGACCTGGTGAAAATTATTCTAACTGTTTCATATTTATAGAAGCTTTTGTTAAATTTTCAGTGATGAAGAAAGTATAAGCAACGTTCTTTATGATTAACCACCGATTTGTTGTAGCTTCACGACGGGTAAGCTAGAAGCTTTCGGTCTTGTTAAAGAAAATGGTCGATAAGGCAATTTAGACAACAGTATAGAAGGTACAAGCGAAGCTCTTCAGATGGTAAATTCGCTTGTATAAATTATATAGAAGACACTTAAGCGGAGACGAGAGGAGCAATGAGGATTTACAGGGAAGACCCCTTGGCTCACCGTCCTCTGTCATTTTTGGTTTGAGATGATGAAATAGAAGAACGTTGGTGTATACAAATGATAGCAGTTTTAATGTTAAATAAAGAGTACTTGGTTAGGCATAATTTATTAATATTAGTGATATATAGAGGGATATTTTATATTCAGATCTCAGAAGTAGGACAGAGGAAAAACTTGGTGGTGTTTGAGAGCGAATAATTAATAGCATTTCGATCGCATCTGTAATTGAGGTTCACTTGAAATTTGATTAATATAATTTGGTTCAATCGAGAGAAAAGAATTGAAAATTTATCGAGCTACCCCGATTATGTTTTTATTATTTTTTATCAAATACCCAACGGCTACAAGGATTACGACCCAAGGGAGAGGCAAAATTTCCAGTCTTCGAAATAATCTGAATTATAAAAATTTCTTATAAAAAAGAAAGATAAAAAAATAATAAAAACGCAGCAAAGATGAAGGACAAACTAACCTTGCCATTTAATATTTTACTCATTATGTTTTAAACGCTTAGCAATGGGGTTTTCTAATCAGAGAGGATGATAGTATGAACACATATCCATTAACATTTTTGTTTTTTAACGTTTTGCAGTAACTAGACCAGTTTTATATTATTATTTAAACAATTAATTTTTTTTTTTATTAATTTGCACGATAGTAAAATCAGAGTTTAAAAAATTATTCTAATGGTCTAATAGATTTCAGGCAGTATAGGAGTGCACATCATACAAAGGACTATTGAAGATTGATCTAGCCAATAGGTAATAGCTTTGATACTAATTATATAGAAAAGGATGATGTTTAGAAGTGTTAACAATTGAAGGGACTGACGAGTATTTAGAATTGTGAGGGTCGAGCACGTAGAGATATCCTTCAAAAGGGGTTTGCAAATTAACGTAGGTTTCTCTACCGGCCGACTCACAGTTAGACATTTTTACAAATAACAGTTCTCAATAGCCTAAGGAAGTATACTAAACCGCTTTCTTAGAATTAATTTTCTTTCCCAAACAAATGTTACAAACTAGAAGAAACATTAGCTTAAGATAAAAACTAGATACTTAAGTGTCGTAAATAGACATTTTATTAAGAATGATGCGTTATGTAGTATCGTGAAACCTTCATAAGAAACTTTGATGTTAGTCTGGTAACATGGGCATAGTGGATACGAATGGAAAAGACTAAAGGTCCAAAAGGACAGTAGCAGTGTAATTGTAAGTTAAAGTTTTAGGCTATAAATTAAATTGTTACTTGTTCCTAATTAATCCTTAAACGTATGATTAGGCTAAAGGATTAACTCTTTGAATCTTTTACAATCAAGCTCGACGTAGGCCGAGTAAAAGTACATTAAAATCTAGTCGTTTTACTAGGAATAGTAAAATTCCAAGAAAAAGTAGACTACAAAAAATCACCCGATTGCGCCGAAGTAACCAAAAATATTTTAGGTTCAAACCGTGATTAACCAAAGACCATAATAACCCGAATTAAAATGTAGTGGTAATTTCTTGTTATCGCAGTAGCATAAAAGGGAAACGAAATCATAGGTAAACAAATGAATACATATTGATCGTATCAAATAACTTATTCTCTTGGACACGAGGAATCACGCACATTATGTGTGTATAACTCACTCATAACCTTCTTTTCTAAATCCCTGCGGTATATATCTATTTTTCTTTATCTATTTATTTATCTTCGCAGATTGAAAAAAAACAAAGATACATTCTTATTATGCTTCCATAAAACATTGAGTTTCGATCTTGTCCGTTTTCAAACTATCTGTCTGTTATAAACCTACTTTCCAGAATACTTTCATTAGGAGAGAAGAAATATACTCCTTGAATTCTATTGATAGTAATATATATACATATATACATACACATATACATACAAGACATAAGTAGGAATGTTTGTTAGTTCAAGCTCGATAACTCCTTTCCTTTTCATGCCTAATTACTCATGTTCTTTCTGTTTGTAACTTGTTCCTTGAGGATAAGTGTCGAATCGCGCGCTTTTTTTCATAATAGGCCACTTTTCGATTGGTTCTGGAGTAAGGGAAGGCTATATCGCAGGATATACTCGATACTATGCGTTGCAAGGTTATTAAGTCGATGGAAAAAACTTATTGCAAAAGAGGCGTTCAGAAGTATTGCGGTCCACCTTGGCTGGCCATACCTAGGAATTCTTTAAGCAAACTTAAGATAGCGGTTCTTTCCCCGAATATATTCGATGGTTGCTTCAACATTAAACTGGGCATTAGGGTAACGGGTCCGCCCGTTGTTATACATGTCTTTCTTGGACTTCAAGTATAGATACGTGGGTTCCTGCCTGGATTTTCCTACTATTCCATTTCAGAAATAGGGAACACCCGCAAAGAGCGAGAGTCCTGGAACTCTCTAAAAGAAAAGTTTTGTAAGGAACTCTCGCCCGTTAATGTTATTACGCAATTTGCTATTCAATAGCACAGGTCTTTGAGAGTCAATAAAGAGGGATGCTTAGAGAAACGCCTTCATTCGAATCCTTTTCTCTGTTCACCTGGTGAAGTCAGTGCTTACCGTGTTACGAATGTGAAGTATTGCCAATCAAGCTTCCTATCCATTGGTTTAAATAATTATAATTACAATAATTTATACATTATAATCAAACTAATAGTTATTATTGTAACTATACAAACGACAGGAAAGTGCGATAATAATATATTTCTAACCAATTAAAGTCATAATACATAAATTATAAATGTTATGTATCCTTTATATCCTCAATATAATAATTTAAATCTAAAATTTATAATTTAATATATAATTATTATATATAATAAAATGCTAATAGATCAATCTTTCTATTATATTATAACCTAATAAAAGAAAATATTTAAGTGAATTATTATTAGTATTTATAATTATTATAGCTTAATAATCGTACAGAGGAATTAGTAATTATATTAATTATAGTATATGATACTTATGAATATATTAGTAATAATATATATAGATATGATGGGGCCAAATTTTTCAAAAAGATATATATATTAGTTATTCTCGTATATATAAAAAAGATTTTATACTTATATATATTAAGAATGTCATACAGTATATGCTATGATTGTATACTATATTAGTATATATCCTTACATATATATATTAATGTTTAAAACTTATTTAGTACCAAGTATATAAGGAATCTATATTATAAGTAAGGGTTATTTCAAGTTATTTGGGCAAGTTGATATATAATATATATATGAGTACTATACTCTAATAGTTATAGGATTAATATAATGTTAGCAAAAATATCTAATCTATATGATGGGGCTTGTATAAGAAAATTATACGGAATCTCTCCTAAAAAATAATTGACAAAGAGAAATATGTCAAGATATGTAAATTAAAAAAGAGACTTTGTTAAATGTTCCGCCGGTGTTGATTGTGGCAGTGAGATGGAAACGTTACCCATGCCCATCCAGATGCAAATCCTCATCATATCTTTTCTAAATTATGAAGTTTTAAGAAAATGCTTGGGAAGGTGAGATCGATTCTTAGGATTCCGCATTTCTATGTATTTCTCATACCTATCATCTCTATTACATACATGGTGCTTCTCCAATTATGATATCCACCAATTAGATTTTCTAAATTGGTCGATAGATAATAATAGATTTACTAATCACATTAAGCATCAATAATAATTATTAACTTAAGTGAACTCATAATAATATAATAATATATTAATGATAATAATAATAATATAAGATGATATTCAAGGTAATAATAAAAATAATAGGGCAATAATAATAATAAGAATTAATAATAATAATAATATAAGAATAATAATAATTTATAATATATAAAATAATAGATGGGTAAATAGTAAATAAATAATAAATTAATTCTACTGAATTAATAATAATAATAATAATAATTTAATAATTATAATAACCTTTTTCTCCTTTTACCTTACGGATTTAATATATAAATTATCAAATAATATCATAGCAATAATGAAATAAACAGATTCTGTTAATTAATTATGCAGGATATTTTATTATGCGTTAGTGTAATGCTGGTATTTAGCGTCTCTTTCTCTCAGTTCCTTGTATCCTGGTGTTGGTCAAATGCTGGGATGGTTTGCTATGCGTTCTAGATTTAGGAATCAATAGGGACTAGAAAGTGATGGTTGGGCATGTTAGTTTCTAATGTTGTACATTTTCTACTTTGGTTCTAATAAATATGTACTGTGACATTTGTTAATATAGCTTGTCTCAGTTATGCCTCTGCTCAAAACTTTGATGTCGATTCCCTTTTTATCCTCCTTGTTCAATATAGAACCGCATTTATAGGTTACTGGCATATACACATATCAGTCTATTTAAAGTCAGGAGGTGTAACAAACCTTTCTCCTCTCTTACTTCGACTCTCCCTGCAATGCTTTATTGTCAGACCAGTGAAAATATGCTTTTCTCCACAAGACTGTGAAATATATACAGGAGGCAAGGGAGACACATCCCTCCCTTGATAGTTCGCTCGGTGGTCACCGTCTCCGTGTGCTAAATCTTCCTCTAACTTAATCCTGGACGATTCAGTCGGCTGTTGTTGCATGGCGGAGCGACTTCTTATTGACTCATTGATTTCTGTTTATTTAGAGTAATCAAAATAGTCTAGTGTAGGCGGCCTACCCAGGGCCGTGTCCGTGAGGTCTCTTATCCTACAAAAGCTCCGTATATCGATAGATTTTATCCTCTCATACCACTGAATTGTTCTCTTTCTATGGGTTACTAATGCACCGTCATCCTATAGACGCAGGACCCTCCAGTAAAAATACTTGCAGTTACTCTCTACATACATTAATTCATTGACGCTATATGTACAGAACGGACCCTTCAATAATACCATGTAAATAAGGCTAAAGGCAATAAATCGAATATGCAATGTTAATTCTCCTATCTACCAGTGTAATTATCTCTGAATCAGGATAATACTTCTGGGTGCCGCTCTCTAGTTCGCACTATAATCTTTTGCCAATCCTTTTCTCGCTGAAACTGTGATATAAGAACATTTCACGTGAGTGGTAGGTAAATGATGGAAAAGGTGCACAACGAAATGGCATAAAAACATCACAACACTTATTGTTAGAAATTCAATTATTCGTTTTTATAATAAAACCCATCAATTCTAGACAATAATCTTTACTATCATTCACCATATTAAAGCTATCTTATCATAACTCATTATTACTTCTATTATCTCTTTATTTTCGTAATCAGGTTACCTACGGTTCATTACTTATACTATCATAGTTTAGTATATATTTATAATATATAATTAATAATAAACTAATAATATTTTTTTATACTGATAAATATATATACTATTAATATATATTAATCAAAATATAAATCTTATACTATTGGTAAAACTATCTATACATCTATACATATATAATCAGTTGCTTAAGTATATGTAGTTAGCCTTCATAAAAAAGTAAAATATATCATGGAAGTTTTTATATACTTGCTTTATATAACTTTAGTATCTATAGATAGATACTTATATTATATTTAACTATTCATATACTCTCTTATATAGCTCACTATAATAGTATATATGCATAGCCAAGCTTTATAATAATTAACACATAATGTAGTGTCTCATCTTATACTAATATGTGAGTACTACCTACATATAGTATATGTATGAGTGAATATACTCTAGTATATAAACGTGCTTTCTATATTTATATACGTAGTTGTTGAGATTAGTATGTATTATATGACCCAGTATATATATAGGGACCTGGTTATTCACCAGGTAACTTTATTTGATGTAAGCAGGTTCGATATGATTCAAAGGCCATAAAAAGGGGCCTATTTTAAATAAACTTATACTGTTATACTTATATATCTTAAGTATTATCTACTGTATAATATTTATTTTAATCACTTCTATATACTATTGTATATATATTTATACTCAAGTGTATATATATCATACACTATATATATATATTATATATAAAGTATATATAAAATATATATATATATTATAGGTTATGTATACTGACTATATATATATAGTCGCGCTAATTCTCTTAGCTTTATATTACTCTATTTAGTTAATATTCTCCTAATATATTATAATTATAATCATACATAAGTGATACTTATAGGTATAATTTATATATGATAATATTATTGTCGTGAGTATAGTGATGTGTGTTATCTCGCTAAGAGCATGTAGCTCTTTCAACGCAATAGCTCCTTATAGTTCAAACGGTTATTCTCTTCATAATGTTAGGTGTACACGGGTTATCAATACGCACAGTAAACCATTCCCCCTCCCCCCCCACCGTGAAAGATAGAAAAGAAATATTTAGAAAAGGCAGAATCATCTTTTGGCAATCATCTTTTGTGTTAAAAATTTAAAAAAATAAAGTATTTTTTAAAGATTAAAGAATATATCAAAAAATAAAAAATTAATAAGTCATATATTTGCATCACTTTTCTGGTCTGGTAAAGATGTTCATTTGTCAATCGACGGAAGTATTATTCAATATTCAGAAACTAAACGTTACATGGATTCTCCCTTTGTATACAGAAATAACTAATCCGCCAATAATTGAACGATAATAATAATTACTAATAATAACTAATCTTAAATCATAATAGGGTTGTTAATAAGTAAATTGAATAATAATCAAATAATAATAAGTAATAATAATAAGTATATAAAATAAGTATAATCAATCTAATATGATAAGTAATTAATCAATAATATATAGACTTTAATAATTAATTAGATAATAATCAATAATAATAATAATAAGTTATAATAAAATAATTACATAAATATACATAATAATAATACCATACCTATAGAGAACGTGAATTATTGAATATTTTAGGATTGCAGATAATATAATTCAATCAATAATAATAATTTTATATAATAATAATAATATAATAATATAATAATAATAAATAATAATAGGTATAGATAAATAACTAACAGAGTCTAATAATAGAGTAATAATTTACTAAAATATTAATAAGAATAATGATATAATTAATAATAATAAGTAATAAGTAAAAGATAATATATAATAATTAGATATATACATATTATTACATCATTATCTAATGAATATACCTACATATAATCCAAAAAATCACATTAATTAATAATATAATAATAATAATAATAATAATAATAATTAATACTTGTAATTATAGTAATATTTTAATCTAATAATAATTAACTAGTAATAGTAATATTATAAAAATAATAATAATAAATTTAATATAATAATTAACTAATTAATAATTAATAAGAATATAATGGACTCATATAACCTTT
>JABUQX010123625.1:0-2500 GCA_015478945.1 Trachelipus rathkii | reverse complement strand
ATCTCAATTTCGTCCTTTTTTTATTATTATTTATTTATATTATTATTATTTATTATTATTATTTTATTATTATTATTATTATTATTATATTATTTATTATTATTTATTATTATTATTAATAATTAATATTATCATTATTTACAAATAATAATATTATTAATTCATTAGTATAATTATAAATTATTATTATTAGTTATTATTATTATTATTATTAATTGATATATTATTATTATTATTATTATATTATTCTATTATTTATCATTATTATTATATTATTATTTAATAATATTATTATATACTATTATTATTATTATTATTATTATTATTATTATTATTATTATTATTATTATTATTATTATTATTATTTAATATTATTATTATTATTATTATTATTATTATTATTATTATTATTATTATTATTTAGATTATTATTATTATTATTATTATTATTATTAGATTATTATTATTTATTATTGATTATTATTATTATTATTATTATTATTATTCTATATTATTTTTAATTATTATTTATATTATGTATTATTATTATTGATTATTATTTATTAATTATTAGTTATTATTATTATTATTTTATTATTATTATATTATTATTATTTATTATTAATTATTATTATATTATTATTATTTATTATTAGTTTATATTATTGTTATATTATTATTATTTATTATTATTATTATTATTATTATGAATTATTATATTATTATTATTATTATTATTCATTATATTATTATTAAATGTCATCCTTTTGCTTTTATAGGATTTAAATTCAAAGAACATTATCCTCACATAGGAGAGTAATTAAAATATAATAAATTAAACAATTATCATTAAGTAAAGTAAATTTTCTATCAATCAATTGTTAACTTGTAAACAAAGCTTAATAAAATAATTAATTTAGAAATGAAGATTTTGAAGGTAAAAAATTCAAATTCAAATGCTTAAACTCAATTATTTAAATTAAAAAAATTTTATAAGAAAAAAAATTCAAACAAAAATAATACTTAATAGCTACCTGGCCAATGGTGTTGACCAGTTTTTTCATTAGGTGGAACATAAAGCAATATACTCTCTCACCGACGGGTTGTTTGCCAGCTAATCTTGAATCGATCGATTGCCGTAAATACGAGGCCGAAAGAGAAAAAAATTTATTTCAGAGTCCATTATGGTTGAAAGACGATATCTATTTTTTTGAACCGAGTTCTTTTTGTAAGTTATTAGAACGATTTCTACTTCTTACCAAGCCAATAACATTTCATTTGGCTTTTTCCCGTGTTGATAATCATGAATTTCTCAACAACATTTTTGAAGCTGTTCGACGTATACAATGGAGAACTTTAAAATAGATTACTCCTGTAAACATCGTTATTTCTTAGTATTATACTTAATCATATTTAATAAATTATTATTTATTATTATTTTTTTTTTTTTTTTTATTTTCCTTTTTATTATAATTTTACCCAATTATTTGTTTTGAGTACACTATTTAACTTTTTTTATTAGTATTTTTATATTATTATTATTATTATTATTATTTATTATTATTATTATTTTTTTTATTATTATTATTATTTATTATTATTATTAATTATTATTATTAATTATTTATTAATATATTACTATTATTTTATTATTATTATTATATATATATTATTATTATTATTATTATTATTATAATTATATATTATTATTTATTTTATTATTATTATTTATTATTATTATTAATTATTATATTATATTTTTATTTATTATTATTATTATTATTTTATATTATATTATTTTATTATTATATTATTATTATTATATATGTATTATTATTATTATTATATTTATTATTATATAATTATTATTATTATTATTATTATTATTTTTATTGATGATTATTTTTATATTATTATTATTATTTATTATTTTATTATTATTAATATTATTATTATTATTTATTATTATTATTATTATTATATATATATTATTATTATTATTATTTAAATATTATTATTATTATTATTATTATTATTATTATTATTATTATTATTCATTATTATTATTATTATTATTATTATTATTATTATTAATTTATTATATTATATATTATTATTATTATATTATTATTATTATCATTTATTTATTATTATTATATTATTATTATTATATTATATTATTATTATTATTATTTATTATATTATTAATTATATTATTATTGATTATTGATTTAATTATTTATTATTTTATTTATTATATTATTATTATTATTTATTATATATTATATATTTTTATATTATTATTATATGTAATTATTATTATTATTATTATATATTATTATTATATTTTATTATTTATTATTATTATATTTTATTATTATTATTATTATTTTTTAATTATTGATTATTATCATTATCTATTATTTATTATTATATTTATTATTATTATTATTATTATTATTTTTTTATTTATTATTATTATTATTATTAATCTCTCTCT
>JABUQX010123624.1:0-21232 GCA_015478945.1 Trachelipus rathkii | reverse complement strand
TTGAATTTTCACTTAGCATTTATGATAACTTATTTAAACTTCGCATCAGCAGGGTAACTATACCCAGTTTGACCAAGATACTGTTTTATTGTTTACCTTTTTCCTTTAGATCCTTCGTTATTTTTTTTTCTATCTTTTTGATTACTCGTGAACTCTTAGGATCAAACCGTTATTTCGTATTTTCTTGTTTTAGTAGACCTCCTTTTTATTTTAGTTCGCCCATTCTAAAATCCTTCAAGGATTTTAAGTTGTATAAATTTCCTATAGACCCGTCTGTTGGAATTCTCTGATTGTTATCTACTTTAAAAACTTCTCTTGACCATCCCGCCTCATACCCTTTTTCTGAAATTTTAATCTGACCTAGACACTCTCACGTTGAAATTTTTCCTAATTTAATGCCTGATGTTTGATCTCTTTATTTTTCGTTTACAGGAACGATCGGGAACTGTAGGGTTTTTGTCTTTAACCTCTCTCTAGAGGGGGAAAAAAATTCTTCTTATAAGTGGTTCTTTATGATAGGCCCTATTATAAGAATAAGCCAAATCTTGCTTTTATTATCTTTTATATTTTAAATGTATTCATTTTCGTGAAATTATCTATGCATTCTTTCTTTTTATAGTTCTTCGTAGCTCTTTCCAATTGCTAGCGTTATTATACTTGGCAAATGTGTCTGTGATAGTACCTATATCCATAACTCTATTGATAATTGTTATATTTCTTTTGAGACCTTTTTACTAAAATATATTACAGATTTCTTATAAACCTATTAAAAATATAAGATGATGATTATTACTCTCATGGCCCTTCATTTTGTAATTTTCTCTGACTGCAAGCTAGCTAACGTCTTTTTGATTTTTTAATTCCTTTTAAAACACTTTAGCATAATTGCAGTATCTGGAATAAACATCTATTACAAAAAGAATGTATTGATGATAATCCAAAGGAATTTAAACTTTATATGTTTATATTTCAGGGCTCATGAATTTCGAAGCTTGCTACAGTTACTAATTACTCTCAACTTGTGGGTTAAGAGGGGAGCTACGGGTGTTTTTCGTGGTTGTTGTATGGTGGGCGGAATTTTTTCGATAATTAGGTTGTATGGTAGAGGGTTAATGAAAGCATTATCTCACCGCTTGTAAAATAATTTTTTTCAATTCTTATTTTTTTATTTATGATGATAAAAAATTTTGAAGCGAACCTTGAAAAGCCCCCATAACTGTAAGGCTGTTTTTTCACATTTCAAAGTTAATATTTTATTCGACGCCTTCCGTTAGCCTCCATATAAACATCACAATCGACAGATTATTCAATAAAACAAAATTACAATATTCATTTTCATACTGATAGGGGTTATAATTAATACATCCGAATTTCTATTTCCGTCAAATATCTTTATTTTCAATTTACCAAATAATATTAATTATTTAAATTACCAAATCTAAAAAGACAATAACACATGTATACAGAAGAGATTAACAAATTTTCATAAATTTACATAATTGAAAAATTAAGACAAACAATACGAGCAATCATATATATACAAAGTACTCAACTAATTGAATAATCATAGGCAGCTAATTCGCGATTTTTTTAAGCGATGTATGGATTTTTTGTTATTCGGCTCGCTCTTGAACGTAATGTACTTCTAGCCTTATCATTCTTTAATCTGTCGATATGTGCAGAAAAGTAAATTATAAAAGTACCAGAGGGACCTCATCATCTGGTTTAGGGAGCCATTGGCGAATTTTATCCAGTTCCGTTAGTCTTGTTGTTTATCATCTTGTGGTGTTATAGTTCTTCGGGCTATAATGTTAATTAGTTTTTGATGAGTTTTCTTGTTTGATAAAATCCCTACAATCACTGCCACTAGGAGCTTCTTCCAATCACGCGAGGAAGGAAGGTGTTTCTTTCAACAATATTCGACCCTGCTATTGTTTCTCCGTCAATAATGATTGACCGAACTCGTTCCATGTAATCTGATTCTTTTAAAATCTATTTAGTAAGAGCTAAACCCGTTTTCTTATTTCACCTCGAGTTGGTTAAGCTTTCCTTTTGAGTATATGTTTAGAAATTTATCTTTCTCTTTTCACTTCAATCTTAGTATCTGGTGGTATAGCTGAATCTTCCTTCATTGGGATAGTAAACTTTTAGATGTCCTTCATTCACTTGATCTGGGATATCAGCTCGGCTTCATCGTTTTGGTATAGGATTCCCTTGATCTGGAACTGGTTACATCTTTGAGTTTAATATATGATGCAGTTCCTTCTCGTAATTAGTTTATTCTGTTCAACTGTTGCGGATCACTATAAACTTCAAAGGCTGCCTGTTGAATCAATGGTGGATTAAGGGTTATAAGCCCGATCTGTTGCAGCTTGAGGGTTTTGATTGATGGCTGTTCTGAAACTGTTGTGGTTGTGTTTTTGTTGTTGTTGTTTGTTGTTGTATTTTTGTTTTGTTATGTTGTTGTTGTTGGTTGTTGTTGTTGATGCTGTTGTAGGAGGTAGGGTTCCTGTATTATATTTTAACTTCTCATAATCGCTGTAGGTTAAAACCACTACCTTCTTCATCATTGAGAAAGCCACTTGGTTATCAAAGGTGCTATAGACCGGAAAAGAGTAATGGTAGGAACACACCCCCACCTTTATGTAAGCAGATTCTTTTTATTTATTAAGTTTTTTCTTACGTGTTAACCGGGAAAGTTTTAATAATGTATTTATTGTTTTCTAATTGACGGATCGATAGCTTATTGACTTCCGGAGATATTGTTGCATAGTGGATACCATTGTCCTTTTATAATAAGAGATTTAGGCTTAACCTTCTTGCTTATTAACATTGTATATAAAATTTCCTTCGATCCTTCGCAGCGAATCATGTTTTACGTTTCAGAAGGTTTTTCAAGGTTTTTTAAGATTTTTTCTCTATAAGATCGGATAAGCAATAATTATCCGCGCCTACTAGATGAGTGTGACTAATAATAGTATACGTCATTATGGTGTCGATGCAGTGCTCGGGTTATAAATCGTGTGTAATACACGCTGTCTCATTAAATCTCGTTAGGCAATAGAATATTTGTACAAGTACCTACTGCTATGCGTGATTGCTTTACGGATGATTAGCTCACAGAGTAAATAATAACCGTGAGCTATAGAATAGAGGTCATTACTTCTTTATTTAATACTTTTTAGGGTTAACTCTTTACGTTTAAGTATGGGAACATTTGGAAGCAACACAAACATTGACCTGCTGTTCATATTCCCGTTCTTTGCCCAAACACAATATTATAAATACTGAATGTGTTTAAAGACACATCCCTCATATACTTATTCTTGATGAAAGATTATTCTGTGTTTTATAAAAAATACTGTCATGTTTAAATGATGAGAGTAATAATCTGTGAAAGTTTTCTTTTCTTATTCTCATTCAATTTATGCATCATAAATGCTGTCCAAGGATTTGAATTTTTGTGACCTGTGGTTATATTTTCCAAAGACTTGCTATGACATCTTGATTATTATACCTTCGTGAATTGGAATTCATTAACCTCATCTTTGTAATTCTACTCTTTCATAACTACGTCCCTGGTTTCCTTGGTAATCATGACACGCGTTTGGAATGTAGCACGCAACAGTGATCTTTATAAACTCTCAGGGCATCGATGCTTGCTCGGGTGAACTTTACACTCTCATCCCCTGCCTGTTTCTGAAAATGAATTTTAATTACAGCTAAGAACACGGGGTATTATCCGCATCTCTGATTGTATGGATATTTCAGACACTAAGACATTGTAGCAGTCGCGAAGACGTACGGACATACTGTAACAGACTTACGTCAACGCCGATCTCTTAGGATAACCATTACACACCAACCCCCTAGAGATGAAACAGGGAGGAATCACGTGGTCGCTTCTCACTTATGTTATGATTAAGCATGCTTTTTAACAATATAGAACACCTTGATGTTATGTCTTTTTCCTCCGCCTTTTTGATCTCAATAAGAACTTTGTATATTGTACTGGCCTACAGTATACTAAGATAGAAAAGATTATATAGGCTTGAGCTGGCGATCAATAATCCTTAGGTCAAGTCTATATTAGGAGATCAAAGATTATTGGGTTTTGGATAGGAAGGTGTTTTGGATTGGCCGTAGGTTTTGACTGTGGTACTCTGAAATTTCTTACTGCTCTTAATGCTGTGTATTATAATGTAAATAAGCATGTAGTCAATGTTATTGGAGTAAAAGTGATGGACTTGAAGTACTTTCGCATCATAGACAATTGAGATCAACGTGAGATCTTAAATAGAATACTATAAGGGCAATGGAAAAGGAACTCCGTAGCCATGCAGAAGAATCTTGCTGCAGCGCTGATTCCCTTGTGTAAGCGTAGAGATGTTTGGATGGGTAGTCTTGATTTATGAATGTTAGCTGCTTTAGCTGATTTTACTCGTGCATTTTAGTGGTCATGTCTAAAAACTGCTCGAATTTTATACAGAAGTTATGTAATATACAATGTGATGGATCAGTAATGCTAAAGCTTTTTTTTAGTTATATAAACTCAACATTACGCTGTTTAAGAGTAAAGTAAAACAAATAATCCTGCATTGAAGGATATAATATAAAAGTTGTTGTGTGTCTTTAGTGCGCTACTCACAAAATGAAAATTCTACGAATGACGTGTTGGATATCAAGTGATCAATAGATTATGGGGCGCTTGGATAGTGAGTTAGGTAAATGTCTTGGGTACATGGGTTTGATTCTTCTAGTCTGACTTTAGCATGGGATTTACTGCATCCTTTACTGAGATAGCTGGTATTGTAAAGAGGTATACATTGACAATTTTAGTATGAAAATCTTGACTTGATAATCATCTAGTGAAATTCAATTAGTATCATGTTATCATCAGCATATGTATCAACTAAGAATCATCTCGGTAATGACAGCTGAGCTCTTTTATAGGAGCGGTAATGGATGCGGTAGTGTTGATTTAGTGTGCTTTTAGGCTGTTGTAAAACCTACAGCTAATGTCAATGTCTCAATGTACATCATAATCATGACTTGTAATCAATAGATCAATAGATCCCGACACTAGGGTCAGGGAGGGGTGGCTGCGCGTATCGTAGTAAAGTGCCGGCGGTGGAGTGCCGATCGCGATTGTGGATATTTTAGTGATTATCTGAATTTTACCTGACTTTAGGCGTGGTATTATGTTAAACTTTTTTTATGACCTTTATATTTTTTTCCTTTGCTCACATTCGTAGGATATTAACTTCATAAGGAATATGTGAGTTTATTACCAAGTTTCGTTGTCCTGTTCTATGTTTTAAATCCATTTCAGGGTTTGTGGGGTCTGGAGACCTTCCCCTCTGTTTGCAGTTGATGGGTTGTCAATTATCGGCTCTATGTTAAAGCTCTTCGAGTATGCATGCTGGGTCACCGTCTTTTATAATTCGAAGGTTGCATGATGGGTATGACAAATTTCGTCGATTTCTATCGTCAAGAGTATTTCAGGTGACTCTTTGTCGGGAGAGCTGGGTAGACGCCCTCGCTTTCTCGGGTAGTGGCCCTGGATGCGCAATGTGCACGTGTTATCTTAAGCTTCGACATTATCCCATGTTGATGCGGGGTAAAAGCCTTTCCGTATATGGAAGGTACGCACTTATACACAAGTTTCTCGCAGCGCCTTCTACGATCGTATACCAATAGATTCTCTCAACCGTCGTAATTGAGATTGGCGGGGCCTAGCACTCGTACCCCGCGGTGCCTTCATGGTTCCGTGTGCGGCTCCTAGTGACGCTTCGGCGCATTCGTTAACCTCGTCTACAATCTGACCCGCGTTTATCGGTCACCTCCCTCGCGCTATGGGGTGTGTTCGCCTATTGTTGGCAAGGTGTCAACGGTTTTGGGGAGGAGACCTGAGGGATTATTTCCATGTTGGCTCATAACATCTATCCGCTTGTTACTTATGGTGATTGGGTCGCGGTGCGGCTTACTGGTTATCCGACGCGGTGCGGGTGCGGGTGCGACATGCGGTGTTCGCGCCCAACCGGCGGTGCGGGACCTATACCGTCAATAAAAAATAATATTCGGGGTAATTAAAACTCTCTTATATTTATGTTTTATTTATTTATTTATTTATTCTATTTATTTATTGTAATTAAGTTCAAATGTACATATTTATTTAATTGGATTAATTAAATATATATTATGTAATTATAAAATTAATTTATTTATTAATTTTTCTAGATTATATATTAACCTTCACTAATTTTTACTTGTTTCGATATAAAACTCTGTCTGGTTTTTTTTCCGTCGATCGTTAGTAATTAGGTGGCGAAAATTTACTTGCCGGTTTTAACTTCCGGGCCTTCAGCTGATACTATTTCTGTAAACTACTCCAGTTTCGTATATCGAAGACTGTAAGCGGAGTCTCTCTCTTTAATAGTGTGAAGCAATCTATCATCTACTCCGTATCACTGCATTTTAGCTATTGATAACCATTTGAAGGAAACCCACCAGAAAAAATAATCACCGGCTCGGCAGCCCTGCTGAATAAACGGTTCCTATATTTCTAGCTCTACTGATCTTTACCTTAAGGCAGGCATTAAGTTTGAAACTATCTTTCAAATTTTCATAATTGTGCGGTGGTTAAAAAGAATGGAAAGATGTAATTAAACTTGAGCTGGAAAACGCCCTCTGCGCTGGTCTGTGTATTAAATTTAATGACTCTTCATACTATTGCAACTAACTCTTTTGATCCCAGTTATAAAGGCAAGTTTTTTTAGTAATCGTAACATTATATTTAAAACTGTTCTGTACACATTCTTAAAAATTTCAATTCGAACAGGGTCTATTAATTCACCCCCATTAAAAGGAGGAAAAAGAACATTAATTTCCACGAACCAAAGCGTTTTTCTATATATTTGTAATTTCAATACTTTTGGCGACAGGGACATAAATCCATTGGAAAATCTCTTTCATTAAAGGGCGAAAGGTTGGGGGAGAGTGTTATTGGGTGTGAGATTTGAGTTGATGCATCCCTTTCAGTGCGGACCGTTACTCTGGGTAACCACAATTCAACATTAATAGATTGTGTGCTAAAATCTCTCGATGATTATTTATTATATTAGCTATATATTTATTATTAATATATATATGTATTATAATATTTATAGGGGATTTAACTCAGTAGTAACTATCATTTATGTGAGTATATGTAATATCTATAGATAATATTATATTATATTTATATACAACAGTCGGCATTCCGCGTAGCATGTCTAGGAAATTACAACCCCATTAAAGGCTGGCACAGATCTTCTAACATTATCTGCGGGTGCCATCACTAATATAATATATTATTTATTAATATCTTATATATATTGTACTGATGCAATACTAATATAGATTATATATAATAGATATGATATCTTAACAAAATTTGTTGCAGATTATTATTTATATGAGTCTACCTTATATAATATATATTATGGGAAAAAACTCACTTCTCTCTCTTATGTGCTCGCGCTCCCAATACTCTCGAATGTGCGCTCGGAGATTAGCTATCTATACGGGATTAGGCACATTCTTGATAATACTTACTTAATCACTTGAGTATGATATCACGATTTAACTCAGAAGTCTTAACAATAGTAAGGCTCTTAACTCTTTATTATATGGGGAGGTAGACCTCTTCCTGTATTCCTTAATTTTTGTGTACCCAGCTGGAGGTTGAAGGCCCTTCTTGCGAACCCAACTTCATACGACCTTCTCTTTGTTTCAACTTTGATCTTCTCCCCAAACCAAGAACAGACCTGAAAGAGAACTCTGAGAAGCTTTCTCTAACAGGGGTTCTGGCTGTGTGACATGTCAACTGGACCCTAGTGGTTTCCCTGAACGATAAGTCGACGCGTCGGGGAGTGTGTGATGTTAAACCAGGTATATTAAAATATTAAAAACTAACCTAACTCCATCGTGTCCATATAAGCGAAAAGGATAGAAATGAGATACCTTAAAATATATTTCTTTATTTCGATAATCTATAATTTGATTTGTTTAATAACCAGAGAGGTAGCAACCACAAAGTTTTCTAGGTTACCCTTTTTCTTGTACGAGACGATGGTGAAAGTCTCTATAGATAAATTAATGATTACTAAGAGGATGGTTATAAGAAATGGTTAGGATTATTCTGATTGTTCATTGATTGGGAAAGTTTTTGGTTCAGGCAAGCGAATGGGCTATGACAATGATGCTACTACTTTACAAAAATGACTCCTTAACACCGAAACGTCAATAATTCTTAAATGATTATAGTAACAATGCTCGAGTCACAAGCAAATAATTCAATCTCCCGATTGTCTTTAATAGTACTTAACTTAAATTGAAATATTATATCTTCCGTTAAGAAGTCTCTTTGCTTTCACTGCATAAATTATTTTTAGTCTGTTAAGCACATTTCACATTAATCACGATTTCAGGCACTAAAGTTTTCTCCAAACCCAAAAAGTTTCCAAACTCAAAAATCTCCAAGCCCAGAAACCTGAAATAATACCTGGGATTATTTAATGTTTCCACACTTTATTAATATTGTTTTCTTTCATATTTGTCATTATTATTAATCACTAAATCACTATAAACATTCTTTCCAGATAATTACAACTACTCACCCCTTATTAGTTCAATGAGAATATGAATGGGTTATGAGTTGCAAATTCCATAAGGCAGCAAAGTAGAGTATAAAACTCTCACGACGTACAAAAGATGGTAGAGAATCATAATACTAGAAAACCACAATGCAGTTTTAATATTAAATATTTAAGATATTTAAACATTTCACTTTTTATTGTTCATTATGTAAATTAATTAATCCAACTTAAAAATGAAAGCTTAATCTAAAGAAATTTAATACTAACCTGGTAGATTTAGGTAAGTGAGTTCATAAAATATTGAATTAGAAAAATGAGAACAATTAAATACAACTGATGACTGTCTATGAACGGTTAACTATAAATTAATTATACATAGACATATATAATAAACTGAAAAAAGACAAGACTCATGTATTAATCTGTATAATTACCACCATTAGAACTGAAAAGTAAACAAATAAGTAAATACTCCACAATTCATAAACTCAGATGGGGTGAAACTTGGATGCTTTGCTCAGATTTGGCAAACTTGGATAAATTAACAAAAATAAATAAGGAGTTAAACTTTGGTTTATGTATATGGTAATTTCTATAAAAGGGAAGAGCATGAAAAACAACTCTTCACACACACACACACATATATATATATATATATATCTTTATATATATATGTCTTTCATATATATATACTATATATATATATATATAACCTATATATATATATATATATATATATCTCTACTATCTTTCACACACAGTATATATCATTTTTAACCTCAGTATGTGACCATTCAGTGCCCTAATGGTTCGCCTTTCTTTCTGCGTTTGTCACTCCAGACAACATCTTAGAGACACCTTCTTTTATCCACATATCATATACACATACTTATATCCACACCCCTCTTCTAGACTAACATCACACAGGGCATCCCTATCATATATATCCCATACAGTGTGGGAGAAAAAATTGCGCATCAGCGCCGCCGCCAGCTATTCGCAGAAGGCGCTAAGGACGGTGGCAGTTGAGTTAACTGCCCTACCACTTATCTTTGTGAACATGCTAATGCATTGCCGAAGGATTAATTATCGCCGCTAAGTGAAATACTTTATCTTTCGGTGAAAAATGTATGAATCGTAACTGTATATGAAATGTCAGAGAAATAAATGTTGAGGAGAGGGTGATGGAAGTATTTTAGAAGGGGCAAATTTGATTTGTTCGCTTTCTGTGGCTGAAACAAAGATGAAGGAACGGTGAAAATGGGTGGTGTGGTGCGAAATATGTTTATTGTTGGTGTGGAAAGAATGAAGAGGATGAAGGATTTGTTGTTGATGACTTGGTGAAACTATGGTAGATTTTATTGTGAGTATTAGATTAAAATTATTTAAGTTTGGATGTTCAAAGTATAATAACGGTTTGCGACATATGATTATCTGGTATGTTGAAGAGTGCGATTTTTGGGGATAATCTGAATGTTTGGATTAGGGTGATAGGAGATTCAGTTCATTTGCCACATATCTGCCCACCAAGGATTTTTACAGCCCTATTCAAGGAAGGGTGTAGTACGTCCAAGCTCCTCTATTTAAATTACCTGGATAACTACAGACATGATGCTAAGTGAGGAGATTAAATTCAGCGGGAAACACAGAAGAGAATTCCACAGAACAGGGGTGGTGGGAGGAAGCAACACAGCGAACTAGCCTGTAATTCTGTATCAACAAAACTTACTGCACAGATGCTGAGAGTGAAGGAGAATAGAATTTTTCCATCCCCGATACTCACTGTCTCTACTCTCTAGCCTGAATGGCCAGAGAACGAGCACGATCGACCATGGTTATGAGAAAGATTTAGTTGAAGAAGGAATGAACATGGCTCATCCATCAACGATTACAGCTCCCTCCTTATCTTTTAAATCTTTATGCATCCTTCACTATGTTTATTTTTTATTTATTGTTTATTTGTATCTGCAAACTTGGAAACCTTACATTTAAGTCAGCTCTAAATATTTATATGAGGAAGGAAGCCATGACTAGAAGTCGTTGCAGACCACAGATGTCTCTCGTTTGAATTAATACTTTCATTTCATTGATTAATTATTATTATTATTATTATTATTATTATTATTATTATTATTATTATTATTATTATTATTATTATTATTATTATTATTATTATTATTATTATTATTATTATTATTAAATTAAGAGACTTAAGGAATCAAAATTTACAGTCCTTAAATAATTTCAGGGTTAGACAATACTTAGTCCCCCTGTCTACAGCCCATATAACATATATATACTATATATATATATATAATATATATATATATATATATATGTATATATATATATATATATATATATATATATACTATATATTTACTATATATATATATATATATATTTATATATATATATATATATATATATATATATATATATATATATAACTCTTTCTATATATATATATATATATATAATATATATATATATATATATATATATATATATATATATAAGGGAAGGATCTTTACTAGATTAGTTATGCTTTGTGAGCAAGCACCCTATAAAAGAGGATGGTGTTTACAAAGTATTTTAAATGAAATTATTTATTATTCAACATAAGTAAAGATATTCAATGAAGTAAAGTAACTAAAGTCCCCTTCTGTTTTGGGAAAACCCTTTCTTCGCAAGTCTTAGTTGTTACGGACTGTTCCACTCATTTACCTCCCTTGCCTGATTTTTCTTTTACGTTAAATTCAGAAATTAGCCTTTCTTAAATTACCTCCCTTGCCGAAAGTTTGCGTTTTGGTTGGGTGGTATAAGCAACTTTGAGTGAGATTTTCTTTTTATTTCTTCTTATTATTTATTTAATTATTTGGGCGACATCTCCATGGGACAGGTTTTGTATTTTGACTTATGTTAAAATTTTGCTCATGCAAATCTTAGCATAAGTGCAACACTCTAAATTAAAAATTTACAAAGTTATAATGGGGTGCTACATTACTTCCCATGATAAACACGGGTGAGAGAAAGTATGTTATAATAAGTATACAAGATATAAAAAATTAACCTTCATTCAAATGTATATACATATTTGGGGCATTTAACAATGCTCACAAACATATAAAATATTTCAATGAGGTAAAAATAATAACTAAAATACATAAAGTTAAAAATTACATTAAGACCACTCATGTCCAAAGACATAAGTAGAAATACAAACATTTGAAAGCAAAATAGTATACATGAAATGTAAAGAATATTCAAATACGGGCATAACTGGTTGCATCCGAAGATCTAAACATATACACAAATTTGAATACATAAAAATACAATAATGTTATATATATAAACAAAAGTTTGTCAAACATAACCTGTATTTAAGGTTATCAGATTTGGGATATAAATAACCTTCTATTTAAATGTAAAACACGATGTTGCCGCAGGTATTGGTATAAAACAATTGAATTATTCACAAGTTCAATAGGCCACATCGATCGAACCGTCGAATCGTTAAATCCAAGGAAAGGTCGAGTATAAGGCGTTTCTAATGTCTCCATATTTGATCAATACGCAGGAAAATAGTTTTCAAAGCTGTAGTTACGGCGAAGTTGCTTGAAATTTTGGTCCTTTATTTGAAAAAATTTTCAGCCATAAAAGGGCAGTCACAGAACCATTAGAATTCGAAAAGGAATCAAAGTTTGTAGTGGAATCCAAAATGAATTTCCCCATAATCCAAACTTAAACGATAAAAGAAATCCATACCGTAAAGAGTTACATATATAGAGGCGAAGTTGTGAAATTTAGGTCCTTTATTTGAAAAATTTCTTCATACATAAAAGGGAGCGGTCAAGAACCTTTAGAATTCGAAAAGAAATCAAAGATCGTATTGGAATCCAAAAATGAGTTGCTGCCCATACCAAGCGAATGATGAAAAATCCATGCCGAAAGGGTTGCCTATATACAGTGATGAATCCTCGAACTGTGATAGTTGTGGAAAGGTGAAGACCATAATCCAAATTAGAAATGAAAAGAAGTCAGTATCGATAATGTTCGTTTATCTTAAGTCATTTTTCTCAAGTATTTCTATTTAAGTTGTGTTAATGCATTTTCACATTCTTTTTTTTTGTTTGTTTCTTTGGTTATCAGAAGACGCTGAAGTTCTGGGTGTTCTTCTCCGGGTTCACCAATTATATATGGAAGGTCTTGCTAGATTGGTGCTTCTTTTGTGAGCAAGCACCCTATATAAGATGGTGGTTTAAAGATCCATATTTTAAACGAGGTATTTATTCAACATAAGTAAGATAAATGAAAGTAAAGAAGTAACTAAAGTCCCTTCTGTTGAGATACTCTTTCTTTGTAAGTCTTAGTTGTTACGGACTGTTCCACTCATTTACCTCCCTTGCCTGACTTCTTTTGAGAAAACTTGCGGTCGAGATTCGGAGTCGCGGCCTTTCCTTAAATTTACCTCCCTTGCCGAAAGTTGTGTTTGAAGTTTGGAGGAGTTCTGGAGAGAGTATCTTGAGTGAGATTTATTTCTTCTGATTCTTCTTATTGTTAATTTAATTTTTCTGACTGATTGTTAACAGGACGGGTTTATATATTAATTCATTTCGCCTTATGCTAAAATTTTGCTCGCTCAAATCTGGCATGATACTGAACTATAAATTAAAATTTTACAAAGTTATAATGGGTGCTAAATATATATATATATATATATATATATACACTCTATATGCTATATATATATATATATATACCTATATACTATCTATATATATATATATATATATATATATATACCACGTGTTTCTATATATATATATATATATATATATATATATATATATATATATATTGATGTTGGAATTTTGTCAACGGGAACCCCACAAAGTGATTAGCCTCTCCAGATTTTAAAGTAGTTAAATTTTGAGCATGATTGGAGTATGTGAACCCGTGCCGCTGTGTGCTCAAATTTACCAAAAACGCGTTTTTTGGGCTGACTAGCGACGTTTTGGGGCCGTATCTCCGGAACCCCTCATTATTTTCTCATGATTTGTCTCAAATTAAAGGCCAATAATATTTGTAACTAATTTATATTTATATATTTATTTCTACTTCTAGTCGAACCCAGCTATAAACGGTCATCATCATTATGTCATCATCATTATGTCATCATCATTATGTCATCATTTAAGAGCCTTTTTTGTTCACTGGCAACATCAATTTTATTTAATTTTTCAGAGTATTCGTTTGTAATATAATACAATTATTACAAATAAAATAAGTAAAAGAATAAACTTCCCCTCTGCCATAAGTAGCAGAACCAAAGATAAAAATTTTCATTGTAGGCTATCGGCTCACCAGATAACCGGTTTTGTAAATTGCCCTCAATCGTCAAGTTTGTACTTTGTTCTCAGTTGCATTACTGTGAAATTGGATCTCAAGAGATTCAGCAAAGGTACATTCGAAGTTCCTTGTTTTCTGGGAAAAAGCAGTTCCCTACAAAACATGTGAAAGATGCTATTACTAAATTAGAGAAGCTTCACGCAGAGTGGAGAAATGTACAAAACAGTATAAACACTCAGAAGTTGCAAAGAACAAAATCAAAGTGTTCCTCAAAGGTAGATGTTATCTTTGATATCGTCCATCAATTGCTTAGCCAGCAGTAAATCAGAAGCAGAGTTTCTTTTTGAAGTAGAGAAAGGGTACATGGAGCTCTATGCTTAGGTTGATCTGAAAATTAGCTGGAGCTGGAAGAAGAAAACTACAAAATGAACTTGCGAAAATGAACGAGCAAATTCAAGCGGTCTTTTATTCGACATAGGTAAGATTCTTTTATTTTTGCTTGAATGTTGATCTTTTGTGGTGTTTACGTCCCTGGTTCTATTGTTTAGTTTTACAAAACACCAACAAAACAAGATAAGCAACGTAACTTAACTATTTTCATAAATAATTTGGTCCTTTTCTTTCTCTTCTTTTGTTCATAGAGACTGATGATGAAGATGAATAATGATGAAAGGAAAAACACATGCAGTGAAGACATCAGGGGATGTGCTGTAATGGGACGTTTGTACTTCTCAAAACCGAGGAACTTCTGGACCATCTCACCCAGCAAAGGATGAACCATGGCGTTGAAATTTTAACCATGAAACTATCTCTGTTGTTGGATCAGTGTAAGATATCTGACACACACGAATACTCATAGCTACCATAGAAGTACTTGGGGAGACTGAGGAGTTCAAAGTGTCAAAACCACCATCATGAAAGGCAAAAGTATTCAGAAAATTGCACTGAGAAAGATGCAGATAATTTATGTACCGAAGGAAGCTATTTGTAGTTCATTGGGACCAAGAAGAAACTTCTACAGACGTTCTAAAGACAGATCAGAAAGAACGAATAGTTGTTGTAATTTCTTATGGTGAAAATGAGCAGCTGCTAGGAGTTCTGTAGACACAAGCATGGTGAAGAACAAGCCCCTGGCTGTTTATAGTGTCTCGAGGGAATGGGGTGTCTCCCGCGCATAAGGCAATGTGTTTCGACACCACTGCATCAAACACGGAAGGCTCAAAGGGCTTGGCTGGTTTGTGAAGAAACATGTGGTGAAGAGCTGCAACACTGGCTTTGGCCCTATATTCTTGAAGTCGTGTTGAGGTGTTTTCGAATGGGTTCGGATCAACAACTGGCCCTCAACCCGATATATTCAAAAGATTCCAAAATGTGCGAAGCTCAACAAGAAACAATATGACTCGGGTATCATCAACAAAATTGTGAAAAGACATCTACCATTGTCAACATAACTGCGGATTGTAACACTAAACTCACGGAATCACAACTAGAGACGATTACAGGAGGCTGCAATTGGTAATTGGTGAACATTAGGAATATAATCAGATGAACAGGTAAATTTAAATCTCAAGTGCCATCAGTCATGCAGGTGTGGATGTGTGTGCATCTATTGTCTGAAGATGTTTCTGGCTATGGATAATTTAGGCTGGAGTCACAGAAGAACAATTGCTAGCAGAAGCTGTCTGCATTTTCTCATTGCAGTGTAATGCTGGTTCAATACTAAAGCACACTTGGCTCCCCCAAGCAAGACTTTGGCCTCTTGCGAAGTTTGTTGGACTATCAGGAAAAGATATCTCTGAGAGAGCTCTGGTGAAATTATCAAACCATTTGTGGTATTTCAATGCAGAATTGGTAGCCCTCGTGTTCTTTGATCCCTCAATTTCAGACGAAGAAAAATCGGAAATGGCGAACAAAGTCCTAAATGACACCTAGACCGAGACAGAAAATTCAAGAATTGTAAATCCCAAATTTCGAAGACACCAGTTGGAAGAACTGGTTAATGCAGGGTTATCTTGTTTAATTACCAAGGGGACCATGAATTTCTTTGAGCGTTTCCAGATTAACGCAGATTTTCTCAGAGAACCCCCCAGTAGCTGGCCTGAAAATATTCATTTTAAGGAAGGATTGCGGATTGTGAAGTCACTAAAGGTCGTTAATGATGTGGCAGAACGAGGAGTGAAATTAATTACAGACTTTAATAACCTCCTCAATAAAGATGAGGAGCAGAAACAATATGCTTTAGAGGTATTGCACAAATGCCGAAAGCTGTATCTTGATGTTTCAAAAATCACTTTGAGCAAACATTTATAATAGATTATTCATTATTTTATCCTTCTTAAAGAATGCAAACGATGCAATGTCACTCTCTTTTCTTATTAAAATACATTGAAATAAGTAAAAACAAAAACATTCTGTCATTTTATTCCATCATAATTAATATCATAGTTTGAAAAATATTAAATAATTCTCATATCGTTAATGTTGTTGATAAGCTTAAAAACTTCCAACTACCGGTTCGACTATGAAGTAGCAACAAACAAATATGTATATAATATAAATTAATAATAATAATAATAATAATAATAATAATAATAATAATAATAATAATAATAATAATAATAATAATAATAATAATAATAATAATAATATATCATCCGAAAAACAGAAAATTCATTTACAACTTCCTGATTGAGTTTTACAAATGTGATCCCTATAACTGAAGCACTTTCGGTCTCGGGTAGATAAGTTCTCAACACTTCTTCCCTTTTTTAGCAGATTCACGTGGAAAATTATTACAGTTTCGAGTTCTTATACAGTGTATTTATTTTAAATAAAAACTTTGAAATCGAATAACATTTTAAGTGAAAAATTATGTTTTTGACATTTAAGTAAAAATATTTTTATTATATATATATATATATATATATATATATATATATATATATATATATATATATATATATATATATATATATATGAAAGAGAGTAAGATAAAGATATATATATATTTATATATATATATATATATATATATATATATATATATATATATATATATATATATATATATATATATATATATATATATATATATATATATATATATATATATAAAGTAAATAAGATAAACGTATATTCGTATATATGGTGAAATCCAGTTTCAAACCACAACTATCTCAATCCTTATCTCAAAACTACAATAGCTACAGGGAAAAGGAATACATTATGGAATCCTGGTAAAATTTTACAGAGGAAACTAAAAAATATATCAAAAACTACATTAGCTACAGCGAAAAGGAGTACATTTTTGGAATCCTTAAAAATTTTAGTTAGAAAATGTAAAAAAAAAATTAAAAATAAAAATAAATATTAGCTATTTTTTTTATGAGCAGGGGACATAGTATATATTATTTGTAAAGATATTACACGGCAATGTAGGGTTGATGAGGGGAACACAGGGGGACGTTTTATAACCCCCGCAGGAAAGGGTGGAACCCCGCGACACAAACACCTCAAAGAGCGGGGGTTCCGGAGACCCTCCCCGGAGAGGGGGAAATAGTCCTACCCTAGTTCCTCGAAGGCCGAGAGACCCCGACTCCTGCCAGTATCGGTGCGGTATACCTTGGGGTATTCTTTAGTTAAAAAAACTAACTATACTAGAAAGTTTATTTATTTTAACGAGTAAGGGATAAAAGGTCTTAAATGGGTTTTTCCCTTATTAATATAATATTAAGAATATTTTTTTTTTTTTTTTTTTTTTTTTACATTTCCGGAGCTAAAAATTTACCAGGATTTCAAAATGTATTCCTTCGCTGTAGCTATTGTAATTTTTTTTTTTTTTTTTTTTTTTTTACATTTTCCGCACTAAAATTTTACCAGGATCCAACAATGTATTCCTTTTCCCTGTAGCTATTGTAGTTTTTGAGATATGGATTGAGATAGTTGTGGTTTTAAACTGGATTTCACCCGTGAATATATATATATATATATATATATATATATATATATATATATATATATATATCTATATGTTTCTATATATATATATATATATATATATATATATATATATATATATATATATATATATATATATATATAGTATACAAGATCAACGTATATATATATATATATATATATATATATATATATATATATATATATATATATATATATATATATATATATATATATATATATATATATATATATATATATATATATATATATATATATATATATATATATATATATATATATATATATATAAAGTATTCAAGATTAAGCAAAGCAAACACGTTCGAATCTAGCCAAGTTCTTATATTGTGACGTTTTATTCTTTAAGTGAGAATAACGAGCGCTCTTGAGAACAGCATATAAGTTTACAGTAAATACCCGTAACGGAGCACGTCGGAGTCTGATGAGCGAGTTCGCGTCGGCGGCGGCGGTTCCCTTTTGATCTCGTTGTTCTCCATGACGACAGCAGGGGAAAGCAGAGAAAGGGGGAGTGCGGGAAAAAGACCTCCCTACCCGAAAGAGCAAGGCATGGCGGCAAGGCAAATGAAACTAGGGGGTGGGGAAAAGGCCTCCGTGAGTGGGGGTGGTGGTGACGGTGGAAGCAAACGACAGCCAAAACGGTCACGGCAAGTGGCTCGTGGCAGGGGTGAGGGGGTGATGAACTCACAAGACAGACACAGAGAGCCGTGTACATAAAACAACAAGACAGACGGACAAAAAGCACTTATGAACCTACGTGAGCACGGGTAATTGAGGCGCAAGGTCTTCGACCTTACGTACACACGTTCATACTTGTCTTCGACACGTATGTACGACATAAAGATACATATATATACTTAATTACGTGTGTGCCACATACCTAAAATATACCCACATACCTTCCTGACCCCATATTTTCCCGCCAAAATCCTCTTGGGCTGCAGGTTCCCCTACTACTCACGCTATATATAGATCCAATAAAAATGATTGCGGCCGAAGCTAGGCTCAAAGCAATAAACGTGACCAGGACCAAGAAATGCTTGGCGTCTGTCCGACCCCTACAATATATACATATAATTCAAATAAGTCAATCCGACATTATACTTCTCTAGAGCTAGGTACGCATTAGAGTTTTCAACCAATATAAAACTAGTTGTCACTAAAAGTAATCTGACATTGTCTGTTTGTGGCTTATTCTTTAAATATTGTAAGTAATGGTAAAAAGGTTAAGGTGGATTAGCTTCCTACTTTTCGGGGTGTCAAATTCCCAATGTTATTCAGAAGTGAAGAGGGAGTAGTTATCAATGCAGCCGAGCTTCCAGAGCACTGCAGATATGTCTGTCGAGAAGATTCTCGGGGGATTTATTAGTACATTAAGAAGGGTCCCCCTCCCTTTTTGAGAGCTTTAGTTTTACTTTTATTCTTATTTATTTTTCTTCTGTCTTTATTTTACATTTAATGAAGATATCTAGTTAAGAAAAAATGTACTTGCTAATGGGATTATATTAAAGTTTATTATTATTACAATTTTTAAAAGTTAATTAAATTATAATCCAACATTAATTTATCAAGCAATGTCTCCTAAAGCTTTTTTTTTTATTTAAAAAACACATGAAGTCTATCCCCTTAGAACGGGGAGGATCCAATATTCGGTTCACGCTAATCCCAATTTTTACCCACCTAAAAATGCACAAAATTTGGAATTTTCAGCTGATTTTGACCCTATAAACACCAAACTGTAACTTTTTCCCCCCTCTAAAACGTCGCTTTAGAGTGTTTTTCTGTGTCTGTAGTCACTTTCAGAATTTTCAATTTTTCAAAACCCATATTTTTGACATTTGTCATATCAATTTCCAGAATTTTTTTCGAAATGACTTCAAAGTTGAAATAAGCATAGATGGGTTCATTACCTACAAAATGCATGAAGTACTTTTTCGATTTTTTTAGCTTTAATGCTCAGCGTTGTCCAATTTCAAAACACACTTTTTTTGGATTTTAAAAAGAAAAATTGCGATAATTTTTTTTTCTGTTCGTGCGACGTGGATGAAATTTTCAGGCCATATGTAGTCGGGAGAGATGCACATTTTTTACTTAGATAATTTATTTGCAAATACATTAGTTTTGGATTTGTTCTTGGAAAGATTTTTCAAAAAATTGTTTGAAATTTGTTAAAAACTTTTCTTTCGAATATAGAAAAAAAAATTATCTAAGTAAAAAAGATGTATCTAACCCGACTGTACAAGCCCTGAAAATTTGATGTTGATTGGACAAGTAGGAAAAAAAATATATCAATATTTCACTTTTTCAAACGTTTGAATTTTTGGAAAAGTGAAAAATTGATATAGTTTTTTTTTTTTACTCGTCCGATCAACATCAAATTTTTAGGGCTTGTACAGTCGGGCTAGATGCATCTTTTTTACTTAGATAATATTTTTGTATACTCAAAAGAAAATTTTAAAAAAATGTTCAACTTTTTTTTGTTGAAAATTTGTTCCAAGAACAAATCCAAAACTAATGTATATACAAAGAAATTATCTAAGTAAAAAATGTGCATCTCTCCCGACTACAGAGGCCCTGAAAATTTCATCCACTTCGCACGAACAGAAAAAAAAATTATCGCAATTTTTCATTTTAAAATCCAAAAAAAATGTTTTGAAATTGGACAACGCTGAGCACAAAACTCAAAAAATCGAAAAAGTATTTCGTACATTTTGTAGGTAATGGACCCATCTATCCATATTAGAGGGCACAAAAAACTACAGTTTTTTGTTTATAGGGTCAAAATCGGCTGAAAATTCCAAATTTTATGTCCAATTTTAGGGGGAGGGGTGAAAATTGGGCTAAGCGTGAACCGAATATTGGATCTTCCCCTTAAACAAAATCACAAATTTATTCTCACCTTATTTTTAGGACCCTTCTTTTTCTCGCTGTGCTTTCTCGATTGTGTTTCCGTTTTGTTCTTTTGCTGTTCTCTTTTCCTATAGATTTTTTAAAGCTTTTTTTTACCCTTTATTTTAACAGAGTAAGTAGCCAACTATATACTATTTCCCTTTTTTTGTATTTTCCTCGTTATTTTATGCTTTTATTAAGTCAGTTGCGGAAGGGAAAGGAGAATGAGAAACCACCTCAATATATATATATATATATATATATATATATATTAAATGATAGGAAAATGTAAGAGCGTTTCAATGATAAATGCGAAAACGGTTAAAACACCAAACGATAAACTGAAATCAGCACAC